>JAHWFP010004985.1:14450-26408 GCA_023313725.1 Lithobius niger | reverse complement strand
CTGAATTTGGATGGCTTGCCTGCGTTACTTGTTGTTGCCTAGCAACCAGTAGGCGAGAATGCGAATGACGCGTTGCGTTGCGAACCTTGTTTTCAAATCGTTTTTAAAAATACTTCTAATGAAGTAAACATTTTCTCACTTCACTACGTTATGAGAGGAACCATAAATTATCTTTCTTCATTGTTAAATTTATTTTATTTGCTTTACGTAGCCGTAACAACGTCTCGAAACGAGACCTTATCACATCATGCCCATTGAATTCAATGCTAATGCACCGACGAGCTCGACCGATCGTGATCGCAGCGCCAGACGTGTGCGCCGCCAAATTAAGAACGGCGGCGGCGTTTTTGTTTTTTTCTTGCAGCGGCGGCGGCGATGGTCGGCGCGCCGGCAGTCAGAAGGCGGCGGCGAATTGAGTACACTGTTCACGGCGGCGGCGGCGTTTACACGTGCTCGTCGTTATAATACAATTTTCTGTCGAGCTAAGTGTTGACTTTTCATTGTTGAATAAAAGAGGGTTACCTAAAGCGCGAAAAGACTTGCTCATATGGTAGACTGGTTGCTAGAATGCAGTATATGCTTTACACTAAGGCAGCTAAGTGTGGCAAAACCACACAAACATTTTAAAAACACTTGTTAGAAAAGTGTTTCGTTGTACCATCGTTAGGCTACTTAATTAATGTTTCACCCTAAAATTAAAATAGTTTTGATCTGCCTACCTACAAATTGACTACGTTTCTCAATATTTCTTTCCGTGACTAAAAATAATAAGTGTTAACAATTATTTAAGTTAAAATAAACGAGTCATCGACAGCATTAAGTTTGTTTGCTACATTCATGGTACGTTACTTTAAAAAATAGCCTACTTCCATATAATTTTGTTTTTACAGAATCATGTTCACATCATTTTACACTTCCAAAACCGTTTAAAAGTAAATTCTGGTATTCACCTGAAGGCTGAAGAATACCACGTTATTTTTAGTATATGATTTTCGTTGTTTTCCTTGCCTTTATGTTATTTACAGTTATTTGTGTATTTTAGATGTAGATTTAAGTTCGAAAATCATTAGAACTGCGCAAGGCTTTTTTAGGGATTGACTGGCAAAGATAAATACTAACCCGACATCGTTACCTTGATATCGTTCTACTACAGGGAACACTGTTCTATAATAAACTATACATGGAAATCAAAGACGTGATATGACATGAAGGCACACCAAATTTTGAACATTCGTTTGAATATCCTACGTTTGCTGCGCTGCAATGATTTGTGTGTGTGTCGAAGACGCAATTACGACAGGATAGACAAATTCTCAGATGATAATTTAACGTTGACTGCGGAAACCTTCGTTAATTCAACATTTATTTAACGAATGGTTTATAACCAGCGCTTTTAAAATTTCTGTTATCGCTGCGGCTGTATTCACATCACACTATGCAACAATAAGCTCATAGACAAATAAGAAAAATATTACTCTATAATGCTGCTGTTATAATGCTGTTATAATGCTGCTTACCTTTGACAAAAGGAACGGTAGCCTATTGTGCGTGTAGCCAGTCGTCCAGCAGTCAGAACAGACTAGCGTTCTTTGGACTAGCGGAATAAACTTTTTCGCGATCGTTTGACAAGAGTTGCTAGGCAACAGAAAGTAGCGTATAAGTGAATCTCAGGGGGATTCGCAAGTTCCCTCCCATCCCAAGCGTCTCATAACAAATGATTCGTTTTATTTGTTGCGCTATGTAAGTAATTCAGTGTCTATCTGGACGTTCTTTTGACCTTTGACGATTTCTTATTCGGCGGCGGCGGCGGCGGCGAGCCGCCAAAGTTTGCCATCCAGTGGCGGCGTGTGCGGCGTGTCACTAATTCCCGGCGGCGGCGGCGTGGCGCGGCGGCGCACACCTCTGCGCAGCGCCACTCGCAACTGGAACTGTCCCTGCCCCAAGCTATTAGCATAGCATTGCCTAACCATATGAAATATATATGGAAGCATCCTTGCTTCAAGCGTACGCAACGCAATGAAGGCAGTATACGAGCAAGGTCCGCTGAGATCCATTCAGTCGCGCAAGCAATGCGAGTCTTCCAAAAACAGACGATACGGTTATTTTTCAAAAGAACCACGCTTTTTACGAACACCGAAAACCGCGGTTCTGTTATCGAAACCGAACCATCTCTAATTATTATTGCTTGGATGGAGGGGAATAGTTTTGCTTTGAGTTTTTTTCTGCATTTTGCTTTTTCTATAGCTTTTTTTTTAAAGTAGACCGGTTTTGACGTCATTCGTTGTGTCATGGGGTATTTCTTCTTGATCATCAACTTCAGTAGCAATTTCACTTTCAGCACTGCTGAAGTTTTTGTAAGTTTTACATTTCTCAGTGTTGGGGGGTTCATAGTTGCCTGCAATTGCGGGTTTTGGCTTATGGTTAAACACCTGGGATGCATGCATTAAAAACTTACCATTGCTTCTTGTGTTCCCCCCCCCCCCCTGTGTTATCTGCGTTTGCATGCTGAATGCATTCTCTTAGCATGCAATAATGAAATGAATTCTCATACCTGAGAATTCATTTCATCAGTTTGTAACTGCAGATTGTTTTGAACATTTTTAACTCCAACACCACTTCCTTTTCAGTTGTAATAATCTTCATTTTTTGGAGCACAAGTGTTCTGATGAATGATTAAAGGGCAATTACATCCATTTTGACATGCATGTTTGACTTTTGTATCACTTACAGAATAACTAAACACAAGAAATGCGGTAAGAATACTTACGTACGTCCGATGTAACAATTTAATTACTGCATCACCAAAACACGACACGGAGGTCGCCATTGTTTTGCTGGAACGCGCAGAAATTAATGCCGACAGACGGATCTCTTCGATTTCGACTCACAGCCGATTGAGATAGCTCAGTATAGTCAGTATACTGACTGTGAGGAGCTCAAGCGTCTGACAGCCTTAGCTGGCCACTACACTGCCGGCCAGTTAAGGCCGTCAGACGCTTGAGCTTCTCACTGTCAATACGGCTATCTCAATCGGCCGCGAGTCGAAATCGAAAAGTGACATCTGTCTGCATTAATTTCTGAGCGTTCCAGCAAAACAATGGCGATCTCCGTGTCGTGTTTTGGTGATGCAGTAATTAAATTGTTATATCGTACGTAAGTAACGTATTCTTACCGCAATTCTTGTGTTTAGTTATTGTGTAAGGATACAAAAGTCAAACATGCATGTCAAAATGGATGTAATTACCCTTTAAACATTTGTCACAAATGCAACATCGAGAATTCAACACAATGTTGTGATTTCGGACGTCATCAGGAATGCGTCCGGGTGATGGCGCTCATGCACCGCGGGAATGCTCCCTCTTCTCGAAGTTTTCGGTGGAAGTGTTTATAATTTTTTTTTGTAGTGTAATTAATTTTGTTTATTCATTTTGAATTGTATTTGAAATACTTCGTTCTTTTAGTTTTAATTTTTTTATTTTTCAACTCGCATGCAAATTTCAAGTCACACCGACCCGCGACTCGTTTAAAAAGTATTGCCTGGAGCGGAAACAGTGGATTGTTCCGGAGGAGAATCCTGGGATTAGACACATTCGGAATCTCGACCGAGTATGGCGCATCAGACTGGTTCATTTCATTTTGCTAACTCAACCTTAGACTTCACACAGTTTGCGCCTTCAGACCCTCTGTTGGATTTTGAATTGGATTCCGAGATGTAATATTCGTCAAGTTGTCAATGAACTTGTTTGTATTTGAACTCAAGACGGTACATTCTTTAAGTTGGTATAGAGCAGTGACGCGACGTAGTAGCTGGAGCCTTAATGGGTTAGCTACAAGGGGCACTGCAGAGAGAAAGAGAAGGGCGTCATACTGAAGCCGATGCTGTGAAGAGTGATTTCTTACACCTAAAACGCGTGATTTTTGTTGTTGGAGAAAACAACGTTATTTTAAGCCTAAGAAATCCGCTCTTCCGTTGTTTTGTCCCTCCATTTTTATGTAGTGCACCTTGTAGTTATGCCCTCCAAAACCCATACTGGTGCCAATATGGCGGCAAATGTCACTGCTCTATTGCGCTCTGGCTTCCGAGTTTTCGTCATTTTTAATTCCGGCAAGTGGGAAGTAATTTTAAGGAACGGATTGCGCGATATTTTAGTGAATGTTGAACGAGAATTGAAATTGGTCGAGTCGAATGGTTTTATTAAATGTTCATGACCCAAGGGTTCAAGCGATATTGTAAAAATTGTAGCATGCGAGTTTTTAATAAATGCTCAAACGATTATTTACGTCCGAGTTGGTGTAAATTGTTAAGTAGTCTTTAATTCAATATAGTTCTTCCGTCATTCGAATCCCCACCCCCCCCCCCCCCCCCCCCTCTTTTCCCAGTGATCCAGGCGACAATCCTAACCTTTACTTCTTGTCCATGTTAAACTTCAGATGTTCTGGGAAACCCGCAACAAATTTTCGTTCTGTCCGGTAGAAAAAAAAAAATGAAATTAGAACTCGATACCTCTCGTAAGCATGCATTTCATGTTACAGATTTCGTCACAAATTACCTCAACCGGTGGCGGCTCTTGGCATGTGTGACGTAATATGTCCGAAAGAGTGTGGGCACGGCCATGGCTCTTCTTCATTACTCTGTAACGAGGGTTTGTGAAGTAGGTCAATGACCGTCTCTCGTACAACATCCGATATCTGAATTAGAGATTGTTTAGTTACGCCATCGGAATTCTCAGTATCATTAACGTGCCTCTCTTACGTCACGTTAATAAAGTTACTTGAAGGATTTAGTGAACCTTCATTGTATCGAGGTTCGGAAAGGAATTTTGCTCGATGACGATATATCTGTTTCACCTCCGCTAGTTTAACAAAATGCATTTCTGTGTTGTTTTTCGAGCTCCCATTTTCGACAAGTTCGTGCTTGAAACGTTCTTGCAAATAATGGAGAAATACTAACTGCAATCAGGGGCTGTACAATGGTTTCATTAGCGTTCAGGAGATACTACATGCAGTAATGCACACGGGTCGTCCATGTTGAAAATTTTCGACAATCAATAAAAAGTGTGTGTTTGTATTATTTTATTTTCAAGCGTGGCTAGGGGTTATTGCCAATGATACTTTAAATACACCTGGTGGAGTGTGTAGGCATTGCAGGCATCCCACTGTACACTGCGGGCGGAATGTTACCAGAAATCCTGAGAGGAACGCAAGACAATCTTGCTAAGGTTATTAAGTCCTCGAAAGACCTAAGCATTTTTCGATGTATTTTCGCTCTTCTGAGCACTACTTTAGTTTATTTTGTCTTTAGTCAAATAAACGCCGGTCATTGCTGACCTTTGTTCTCTGCGGCTCTTCAGGGCGCGTTTATGCCTCTACTCGTCATTGCATTCACGCTGCGAGAATTTAATCGCGATGGCAAACTGGTCGTTGCCATGGTGACAATGCTATACCTGGATTACCTAAAGCCGACATAGTTTGAGTAAATGACGGCAGTCGTATATAATCCGGTACAAAAGTTACGAGTTCCTACTGACGTAACAATTTTCCCAGTCGCTTCTGAACTCGCATTAGTGATTGTCTTCGTTGGAGCCGGCAGAGTTAAAACCGCCGCCATGTTGGAATTTCAGATGATTTCTAGCTTTCTAGAAAACAACCACGAGCTGTTGCATAAACGTGCCCATAGCCATATCTGCGATTATTCTCTGTGGATCTTTAGCCATATCTGCGATTATTCTCTGTGGATCTTTAGCCATATCTGCGATTATTCTCTGTGGATCTTTAATCATACCTGCGATTATTCTCTGTGGATCTTTGGCCATATCTGCGTTTATTCTCTGTGGATCTTTAGCCATATCTGCGATTATTCTCTGTGGATCTTTAGCCATATCTGCGATTATTCTCTGTGGCTCTTTAGCCATATCTGCGATTATTCTCTGTGGATCTTTAGCCATATCTGCGCTTATTCTCTGTGGATCTTTAGCCATACCTGCAATTATTCTCTGTGGATCTTTAACTGCACCTGATTCGTTTGTGCTGCCATTCCCTTCGTTCTCCTTGTCCGTAGCTTTTCATCCGTGTACTGTATTATTAGCTAAAACCAAGCCACATTTGTCAGAGTATATTGGTGCAATTAACCACAGCTGCGCTTTTCCCGTCATTCCTTACTTCCTTTTACTACTGAATCTGTTTACTCGCGCAGCTTTCTGGTTTTTTTTTTTTTTACATATATATATTTTTTTTTTGGGGGGGGGGTGGTGTCTGCTTTGTTGTAGTCCGTATACAACGAATTAGGTCTTGTTTCGTCGATATTTGGTCGATATTATTAGGCTGGAAAGGTCGATAATGTCGACTGTCAGCAAACTATGGATTTACAAAGCTTCACACATTTCTTTAACGTCAGTACTATTAAAGCAAAATTTATGTTATATATAACCATTGCAAATTTGAGCAAAATCCCGCAAACCGTTTGTTTCTAGCTTATACGGTTCCCGAGATATCGATGTTTGGCTGTCATTCTCTGTTATAGTTGCCTTTTTTGTGGCGAGCAGGAATAAATTTAAGCCGCCAGCTGTTGACTTCATTCGCCAAATAGCGAGTGGCGACCGACATTGAAGATGGTTAGTTACATCCCCAGACCGCATCCACCGAAATCTGTGGCATTTCAAATGGGCGAGCGAGCATTTTGCCACAAATTCAAGAGCCTTCTCTCCCTTCACCCTGAATGTGCACCTGGCACCTCTAAAAGAAAATGTTAGTAATTCATTGTGATCACTCAGCATGCATCCCCCGTTCCATTCTACTGTTGCAGTCTTAATTGCATTAGCCAATTAGCGCTCCGTGTCGCCTACAACTCCTCTCTCCCGTTCCCCTTTCCGTTCGTGAGCGAGTCTTCCTTCTTCCCCTTTCATTGCGCCTACCAAATCACACTCGTTGATAATGTTGTGCTCTTAATCACGGGAAATGTTGTTAATTCACGAATTAATGTCAACCGCTATTGCGCCGCTGAGAGCAGGAGAACACGGCGAAAAGAGAAGCGGGACCTGCGCATCATTTGGTGGCCTGGCTGGCTGGATAGCTGGATCGGCACAACGACATTCATAATTGTTAAATAAATAAAAATGAGGTATTGCAATATTATGTGGTTCACCAATGAAAATACTCATGGGGAAATACTCGACGTAAGGGTAGTGTGAATCCAATTCGCTGACACGCCGTAGTTCCTTGTTGATCCTACCCCATATCGGTTGCCTTAAGTAGACAAGCCATTGCCGTCTCCTATTTTCACACGAGCAAAACAGAAAGTCTACATATAAAGACCAGCCTTGTGAAAATACAAGATACACTAATCTGAGAAAGGAAGAAAAGGTAGATTCCTCGGCTGGGACTCAAACCCAGGACTTACCGCATTTTCTGTGTTTCGCAGGTTAGTGTATCCACCCAAAACCAAAACTGGTGGAAAATCCCCGCCAAGTTTCCAAAAACGATCGGCCTTTGAAGGTAGTGATGTCATTCAACCAGGGAAAGGCCGCCAACGAATAGCCAAATTAATCGTACCGACTAATAGTTTTCATTTAACGTCCAAAGTATTATTGGGTGCGATTAACTTGGCTAATAGGATTGACCTTGGTGGCCTATCCCTGGTTGAATGATATTACTACCTTCAAAGGCCAATCGTTTTTGGAAACTTGGCGGGTTTTTCTACCAGTTTTGGTTTTGGGTGGATATCACAACTTTCATAGGACTGTGAACGTACATAACGTTACACCGTCTTATCTTCATGTGTACCTTTTTTATAGAGGAATTTCATTTCTATAAATTTTCCCATTTATAATCTTCATTCCCATTTTTGCACACACTAGCTAACAATCGCTGATTTCGTTCGCTTCGCTCACTCAATCAGCGCATCGCCTTCAGTTGTTTTGTTTCCCTGCATATTCCCCTAAATTTTTCCCGATTTCGTTGACATTTAGTCATGCAAAAACCCCCGATGATCGCTGTTACTAAAACAGTAGACGGCGAAGCATTTTATTTTTGGGTTATTAACAAAAACCCCGTTAGCTCGTCGATGCTCGTATTGTTGCGTAACCATCATGTAACGTGTATCCCTTTATTCTTACGCAATCCACGGAAACGTTAATGTTTCTTTATTTTGTCCTTCGTTACAGTTCAGTTTTTTGTTCGACCAGGCTTTTACAATTAATCTAAGGACCAGTGTTGATTGTTCAAGCCATTGTTGCTTGAAATCTTTGGTTGCAACTTGGAAAAGAAACGAAATGTAATTTCCCTGGTGGCGAATTTCAAAACCCTCCCACGCATTTGTCCTGACCCCTACAACCCGCAAACCAACGAAAGGACCATCCTCAGATCACCAAGCATCCGTGTGCAAAAGTTCAAGTACGTAGGCCTTCTCAATTTTGCGCTAGACATGAGCAAAACGTCTACGTGATTTAACATGGCAAAAATCTTATTAGCTAGTCAGCTAGCTAGACAGCTAGCTAGGCAGTAACATAAAAACAACGTTATTGACGCATCTTTTTTCTCTATGATTGGTGGACACTCATCCTTTAAATTTTAGTTTTTCCTAATCTCTCACCCTTCCCATTACATTTTCCACAATTTGAAAGATTTCTGTCGCATTGAGATTTCTCCTCAACATGCCAAAATGATGCTTTCAGTTGTTTACAGTTAACAGACACATGTCTGCTAGTGAGCCGCCTTTTTATCATTAACAATCAATATTTAACAATCGGATGTCTACAATGGGATGATCTACTGTTACTTGGCGGCGACACACTAGCGTGTGTCTAGATCTTGTTAATAACAAGGCCTGATTTTAAAGCCTTTTCATTAACCATTTACCTTGTGATTCGTTATTTATTTTTTGTTTGCATTAGTGTAGGCCAAGAAGCAAGTTGCTTTCCCCCGTTTACTCTTTAGTTTACTTCTCAGAAATCTTGAACAACGTCTTATCTCGGCTGCAGCCAGCAAGGGTTCGTGCCGGTAGTGCAGTGTTTGGCATGCCCGGTTCAGTGAGCTGGAAGTATTGGGTTCAAGCTCCAGTCGAGCCAGTTGTCTTTTCCTTATTTTACAGATTAGTTAGCATATCTTGTAATCTCACCATGCCAGTCTTTTATGCAGACTGTTTGCTTCGTTTACCCTTTACAATTTGATTTGTTGTTTATTTGAAGAAAGCTTCCCACTGTGCATAAGCTGATATGGATTCTGAAGTCCACTATTTCCGACCCACCTGACCCACTCGAGCCCTGTCCCACGACCCACTTGACCCACCTAATAAAGCACACCGCTCAGCCATACTGACACGGCCTAAGTGGGTTGAGTGGTAGGACTCCGCCCTTTGGTCTCGAGGGTTCAATTCCCGCTCAGGCAGTCTGACATTTAAGTCCAAACGGCAACGTTAGATAAGTTTGCATTTGTACTTATTAATCACTTTTTGAGCCCATTTGGCTTTCCGAACTGTCTTTAGCTCAGAAGTTGCGAAGCCTTTATTGTAAACACTGGGATGATGTTCACTGGGTTCGCACTAACGAACTTCAACTCGGCTTCCGCGACAATTGAGCTATCCCAGTAGCTAGCTATAGTCTATTCCACATTTATGTTTGCAGGAAACGGACTGTATGGCGCCATGTTCCTTGCACTAAGAATGCAAAAAAAAAACACGTAAATACCCAACTCGTAGACTTTAACAGTAACCGTGTAGAGTCTACAAGTGTGATAACCAAATGTTGTTGCTCTACAAGTGCAAGAACATGTGGTTATCAATCTTGTCGTCATGCAGTCAGTTCCCTGCAAACATAATGTGGAACAGACTATGTAACACGCTATTTACGAATAGCAGGGCGCACCTTGTGTGAACCCACATGGTGCACCTTGCAGTTACATAAGCTGCTTGGCGACCGGTCAACTTCCGTCTACACCGGAAATTGCCGGAACGCCAACAGCCGGGAACGAGGCTACTCCATTGTTCAAACCAGTTAGAGCTGGCTCTTACCCGACGCGCCATTAAGCCTCAACCCCCCCCTCCGGCTCTTACCTGTTAGCGGTTATGCAACGTGAAGCCTCAAGCTACTTCCATTGTTCTGGCTCCCCTATAAATTGAGAGCCCGGACAATGGGTCGGGATTTGGTGTGGGGCAGACAACTGGAAAGGTTTGGGTTTAATGCCTAATATGTGTTTCTCGGTGCAAGGACCGCTAGCCTTCCATTAAGGAGTAAATTGGTTTGAGACATTCTTGAATTCAATCGTCTACTCCCTGAGGACGTCACAACTATAGGTCAGTGTAGATTGTAAAGGTTGCGTTGGGTCGTCATCAGAAAGTCGTAGAATCCAGTCACCTTATCGCAGCTCTAAATTATCCAGAATAAATTCTTTCCGATTTCTTAACTAATTTTAGTGATGGTTTTGCAGTTGCGTTTCGTTTCCCAGCTGCTGAAAAAAAAATCACTACATCATCCATGTACTTTAGCTTGAATTATGCTGCAAAACAAAACTAGAAATGTGCACCAAAAAAAAAGAAGTACCGAAACGCCAGTTTAATCTTTTTTTGTGTGTGGGTGGTCTTTTTTTGTTTTGTTTTTATGACATGGTACCGTTTAGTTTTTCAGGAGCCTTGACCGTTCTTTGTGTCCGTTGGCGCGTCTGTCCGTACGTCAACGTAATTCAATGATGGTGGCCACGTGGTATTTAGCAAGGGGTGCGCGTTAACATGCGGGGGAGGACTGGAGCAGCAGCAGGCCCCGGCATCATGGTCGTTATAGCCAGCACTGGCCAGCAAATCACATCCCGTCCAGGCCAGATTGAGTGGCCGGCCAGCCTGAGCTGCAGCGCGCACCACACTCACTCGCACCAGACTAGGTGTGCGTGACCGGAAAGACCAAGTGTTCTAAAGAAGCTAGAATGACCAACTTGTGATCGCTGCACCACCTTTGGAAAAGGGGAAGTAGTATTGTATGGTGGAAGTAATCGTAAGGGCGCGTTTACGCAACGAGGCCTTCTCGCTCGCCGAGAGCCATTTGCTAGTCAATCGTAATTTATTTATGATTAGTTTCCCGTTTCTACTAAATGAATGCGGTAATAGATAACAAATTGTATGTATTATAAATAACAACACGGATAAAGAACAGAGCGCAACAGTCATTTTAAACATTGCTACAACATTGTTGTCATTTCGCGCTATTTCCAAAATTTGCTATTCTCGCTCAAAGAACAGCTTCTAGCAGTGATCAAACGACGGTAGAATAAATAGCTGCTCGCAGCGAGAATTGAAAATCCAACATGGCGTCCATTTCGGAGTTATCGAATCGAAGACAAACCATCGAATGCCGGCATTCAGAAATCGTTTCGCCGTCTTGTACTGCAGTAAAAATTGTTTTCTTGTCATAAATCGACGCTGTCATGTTGCACGTATCATACGTCATGTCGCGAGGCACGAGAAGGTCTGCGTCCGCGTTGTTGCCATGGTCACTACGTTCGAAAGTCGCTTTCTTGGGTAAAGGCGAGAAGCAGCCGGCAGATTTAGTATTAACCAAGTAAAAACTAGTAAGCGAGAAAATTGTCGTTGCGTAAACCCGGCCTAACAGCTGATGTCTTGGTGCGACCTATACTAGGACTGATTTCAAAGTAGTCATGCGTCTTAAGGAAAACGTCATCGTCTTATTAGATAACTAGAGGAAGCCCGTGCTACGCACGGATGGTGTTAGATGGAAACCCACCAACTAATAGAGATCCATCCAAATGTGTGACTTCTGAAAGGTACTAACCCCCGCCTCCCACCTCGTCCAAAACACCAATCCGTGAATCCAAACCTTTTGCATGACGTCATAGTGTTACAGTCCCACAATGCCTAAACCACAGGGGGTGCAAAAAGCCACTGGTGGCGCCCTCTTGTAGTAAATACGTCGGTTGTTACTGATGAAGCACCGAATTGTAGTTCGAAAATTTTACCAT
>JAHWFP010004985.1:0-10479 GCA_023313725.1 Lithobius niger | reverse complement strand
TCTCGAGAGGGGAGGGTCATACATTTTTCAGCAGGTCCCGTCAAGGGTGGGGGGGGGGGGGGTAAAAACACACTGACCAAACTGGAAGAAAAAGTCATTATTTTTGGAACTCAAAAATGCGCTATCAGCAGTCAAATTTTCTTAAAATGCCTCAGCTTCTAAGGAAGGGGGTAGCCCCCCTAGACTCCTCATGACATGAGTGTTTATCAAGTATTGATGCTAATAGTACCAGAACTGCAAGTATAATTTTTTACAAGGAACTTTGTAGAAAAGCATTAGCGCCTGGTTTCTTAGCTGCTTCTGTCTTACAAGTCTGACTATGTTACGGATGTGGGCGTACAAGCAATCAGCGTGTTCATCATACTTATTGTCTGAATCTCTACAAGGTTTGGGCACAAGGAACAAATCAGGTCTTTTCGTTAAAAACGAGACACGTTTCCTTACAACTGATGGTAACTGTCGGTACGGAGAGCTACTTACTTAATTTGGCTACAGCACAATAGGTTGACGAAAAGCGCATTTGGTGGGGGGGTCATATTATTTTTTTTATTTTTTTCAGGGTCTCAAAGAGGGGGGTCATCGAAAATTTGTTTGTTTGTTGGACAACCTAATCCTATTGGAGAGCAGGTTCGTGTAAAAGTGTATAGGGAGGAATATTTCCATAAAACGTATCAAGAAGTATTCAACTACTTACAGTTCATACAGGCAATTCTGTGGATGGGTGGCCCCCCCCCCCCCCCCCCGCCATAAATAAGACCGGTTCCCTAATTTAACGCACAGTGTTTTTCTTTAACACATTCCATGTCTAAATACTTCTTTTCTGTACCAATGCTGGTTGTAAACGCTTTAGCTTGTTTTTCTTTTAAGTAAACGCATTTTAGACACATCTAGAAAAGGTTTTTTAACGTTTTAACTTAAAAAACATGTATTCAAAGGCAGTATACAAAGTTTTACAATGTACAAAGGCAGCGCATTTACTAGTATTGTGCAGTTGTACTTTTTCATAATTTCAAAACGGCGACATACTATACAGCTGCTGTATGAAGCGCAGGGGGTTTGTCTGAAAGGTGAAGACTTTCCCCGAATTTTCTTTGGTGCATGAGAGAGGCAGGGGACAAGGTAATTTATCGGTCGCGCGCAGCGGCAGCTCTTTTTTTTTTATATATTTATTTTCTGAGCATCCACGATTGTTCCTTTCTGAAGCAAGCTCATCATCATTTGGCGCCGCACCACGGCCGCCAAGGGAAGCGCACTCATAAACCGCCGCGCCGACGCTTAATATCCCGCTAATTCTCGCCCGATTCTCACTTAATGAACGAGTAAATTAAAGCGCGCCCGCATCCGCCACACTTGCAGGCAGAAGACAAGCAGCGCCACCGCCATCGAAAGCCTTGATTTTACGTCAGGATTTGGAACCACGTATACTCTGCAATATTTTAGAACGGCGAATTCGAATGAAACAAATAATTTGAATTGGCACATTTTGTACATTGTTAATTTGCTGTTTTTTTTTGGGGGGGGGGGAGGGGTGGAGAATTTCACCGACAGTCAATAGACTTTGTTCGAGATGCGAACTGTCGTTGTCGGATTTTCTATGATTTTTTCCTTTTTTTTTCCCTTTGTGGCACTTAATATTAAATGGTTACCCTTTTAAATACTAAAACGCTGCAACAGCTTACGTAAGGCGATTATGTTACATGTTGCTAGCTGTACCGGGCTAAGGCCTCCGGGGTCACGAAACCTGAAAAAGTGGTTGTGAAACAGTCGGAAATTCCCATGAAATGATTGCAGAATGGCGTTCTACCTGGAAAATAGGGGAAACCGGAAATATTCAGGGAATTTATCAAGTCTGGAAAATTCAGGGAAAAATCAGGGAATTTGGTAAACATACACAGAAAGCCCGGGAATTTCAACGTATTCCTGAAAGTCTTTCTATCATCAAAGAATAGCTAATTCAGAACTCACTTTTTACTTGTAAAACTTTCACTTTATTTCAGTAAAAACCCATATCCTTTTTGTTTCATTTACGATAAAGCGAAAACTCCTTAGGCCTAAGTAATATGGGACGTTATATGTTACGTGCGTTTCTAGTTTTGTTCAGATTGTAGCTTCCTACTGTTTACAAAGACCAGTTATGGCAATACAATTTTTGATTTAGCAAAACAATGTGACGCAGTTATGAAGATTTTAGTGAAACGTGGGGGAAAAAATGTTCAGTCCTATACTGCACCTTCCTTCGACCGAAAAAAAATCAGGGAAAAATGTCAGTATTGGTCTGGAAAACCGGGTAAAATCAGGGAATTTCATCATGAAGTTTTGAACGTCACCCTGGATTGAAAGAAACGAAATATTTAGAAAATTCCTCAGTGGTTCCACCCATTGTCATTTTCTGAAGCCACCCATCCACAGAATTGCCTGTATGAACTGTAAGTAGTTGAATACTTCTTGATACGTTTTATGGAAATATTCCTCCCTACACTTTTACACGAACCTGCTCTCCAATAGGATTAGGTTGTCCAACAACGCGGTACATAATCCTGTTATTTTCCCATTATTCGCAATGTCAGTCAGGAATAATGCCAACGCTATGCGTCGGAAATTCGCAACACCAACGTGGTTTCTGATTGGTTAAAAGCGATTTTATTCGGTGGTAAATTACGTGTACGTGACCCTGGCGAAATTATTCTTAATGCGTGTTTTCCTGTATTTAGTGTTTACGCAGGGGCGCATCGAAGGCAAAATGTTGGAGGGGAGGGGGTAAAGCAAAATTTCCAGCCGGTTCCCTGTGTGACGGTACTTCATGTGGAATATTATTCTTATTTCGTTTAAGGAAGAATTTACAGGGTCTGGTATTAGTTCCATCAGAGTTATTCAGAGGGTGCCACGTGTTCCATCTGGTAATTTTTGCTCATTTTTCAGCCCAAATCTCAAGTAAACTAAATTACAACTAAGCGAGGCTAAATAATAATTAAATATAAGCGAGTTTCGTTTAGTAGTTTAGTTTAATTTTAGGCTAAAAACGGAGTAGAAATTCCCACATAAAACACGTGGCGCCCTCTATAAACTAAGACTGAACTAATGAGAATGTATCTAAGACGTTGGAGGGTCTCAGTCACAAATTCTGCCAAACCCTATGAATTCTTGGTTTAAATGTAATTGTATTCTTTCAACGAAATTTACATATTAAAACTTAAAGGCTAGGCCCCCCCCCTTCCTCTCTTCCGGAGGAGGGGGGGGGGTATTTATTATTGCCAAAAGTAAAACGTTTGCTTTCCCGTATCGAAAAGAAAGTTTTATTGGCTCATGTGTTGTTATCCTGGATTTCACAAGTCGGCCCAAGATACGATCGGGGAATTTGATGCGCGCGTCAAGGGTGGCTCACCTGCATTACGCCTGAGTATCAAGTAAAGCTGCGCTTTCAAATCTCAGGCGTTGCGCGCATCTGTACCAGGATATAAATTACGGTGGTAAGTATAGCCAGCGTCAAGTGACGTCATATGGCTACAAGAGCGATACCTGCAAGGGGCACTAGAGTGAAATGGTGGGTTAAACAACGGCACTTCTAGTCAAGCCAGTGCTTTGGGAGTGGATTTCGTAGGTTTAAAAAAACCGTTGTTTTCTCCAATCCCATATGCTGCTTAGGTTGTAATTGGAAAATAAAGTTTCCACTTGCTTAAAAATGTCAGCAAATGCCAACAAATCGACAAAAATCGCGCGTTTTAGGCCTAAGAAATCCAGTCTAATAGCATTGGCTTCAGTAAGACGCTCTTCCTTTCCCCCACCAGTGCACCTTGCAGCTAACCCAGTAACTGGCTCCACCATAGAGTTATACACAATAATACTACGTCGTGTCACTGCCCTATAAGTAATGAGGATGAACGCGCACTTTAGACAGCTAGGCTACCCTGACAGCGTGGTGAATTATATCCAAATTTAACGAGTCGAAAGGCGAAAAATGAAATGATTATAATCATGAAAAAAGAAGTAGAAAATAAGGTCAAAGCCTTAAAAAAATGGCATTAAGTTTCATGTCAATCATTTGATTCTCCGTTTTGAATCCCAGTCATGTTGTAACTGCTGTTACATGTACGGATAACGCAACACAAAGCCAAAACATCGCGGTGCACCTTGCTGTTACATGAGTTCGATCCGGTCGCACACAGTCTGTTGCATGACGTAAATCCTTGGCTTGTACCAGCAGGTATAAAAGCTGAAGGAATCGAGTCATTGGGGAATCGAGTTGCTGTTTGAGGTTCAGCCTCGTCAGGGTCGAACCTGCAGTACTAATAATGTCGGCACAAGTTAACCCTTGTGGCCGATGCCTAATATGTAATACTCTGTGTGAAGTCCCCTAGCTGTAAAATAAGAAATAAATTGGAATTGAGTTCTGAACTTGAAACGTCTCGTCTATTCCCCGAGTCCTTACTAGGGTATCATCAGTTACACTGTCGACAAAATGGAGGGAAGCGATTATTAATCACACAATAAATAAAGTTTGCATAAATATTTATTTAAAAAATAATAATAATGTTAAACCAATGCATGAGGAGAAATTATGGAACACTGCAAGATCGTCAAATAAATTAACCCGTGTTGCATTGGAGACAGCGTTGGGGCTCATCTTTTGGGTTGCGTATTGCATCGTGTTTCTTTGGCCATTTGCTTTCGTAGCACGTCGCTGGATGGCGTTGTTCCTCAACATGTCCCATTTTTTTTTTTGGCTAAACACCTCTGGGTGTACCACTATCACTGTGCAAAATCTGGTTTTAATCGATGGTGTGCTGCGATTACAAAGATTGCATACGAGTGTATTCATAAACGGAGCTTCGCTCAGCCTTCGGCCGCGCTTCGCTCCAACAATGTCGGAGGTATTGTTGGACAGTCTTGTTTCACTGTGAGAGCCATTAATTCTTGGAACGCACTCCCAGAAAGTGTTGTGACTGCACCTTTAACCAGCTGTTGGAAAAGACAATACGGTCTGACTTAGTGTTAAAGTGTTTTTGTTGCGTGTTGTGTTGTGGAGCGGTTACATAAGCTTGCTTTCTTCTGGTATGAATTTAATTTAATTTAATTAATGATATGTCGCGTCTAGTTTTGATTTGTTGGCTGTTGCGATATCTTGAAATGGATGTAAAAGAAGCTAGAAGTCGCAGTTATTTGTAACTGACACGCGTCTGACTAACAAACAAACCTTGCGAGTCTTTTCTAAGACAGTTTTACGGAAAGACTTGTGATGACAAACCTTGAGTCGCTGGAGCTGCGAAGACTTCATGCGGATCTTTATCTCACTTTTAAGATTGTCAGGGGCTGAATGGAAATTGATCTACCTTTGTTTGATTTAGCACCAAGTGTCAACAGACGTGGCCACCCCTTTAAATTGGCCGTACAAGCTTCGCACCGCGATTGTAGAAGGAACTTCTTTTCCTTAAGAGTATAGTTCCTGTCTGGAACTCCCTTCCCGAAGCTGTAGTCACTGCTCACAGTCCAAAACGTTTTTGATCAATCATGTCAAAGCATTGCTTGAAACCATTCTTGAAACGTCCTGAATTTTATTGGTAATTTCGTATTTAGATCTGTTCTTTTTGCTTTGGTAGCTTAGCTTTCCTGTGGGTGGCTGTTAGTGATCCTCGGATCCTTGCGAGACCTGCTGGTCCTGCGCCAAAATATTATTATTATTATATTATTTTTAAAAGATACTACGGTGTAAACTGTCAAATTCCATCAACACTCAACAGCGAACAATCGTATCCCATCTTCTTTCATTTGAGATTTTGATTTTAAATTTTCTTATTTGCAACGCCGCATTTTACCCGCAACCTCCTACGTCGCCTCCCTCATATAAAAAAAAATCATTTTTTGCTTTGGAAAAACGCACTTCGTATGTATTTCGTGCTATTTTTCGGCCATCGCAAATTTGGCTTGTAAAGTTGCAGATAAATTTATTCTTATTCTCCCCCGCCCCCTACCCAACCCCACCCATCTCCCCATCCTGCGTTCATCAAACTTAACTCCCGCACTGCGGTTTTGGCTTTGCGGAACAGCTTGTAATTCTATTTCTTTTCTTGTTTTTTTCTTTTTTCTTTTTCTTTTCTTCTTCCCTTTTAAACCTTTTGTATATGTACGCTTCACATTTGGCAGTCTGCGTCGTGTGCAGGCAGAGACAGAAAAGAGGGAACTCACTCATGTCTCTTTCCGCTCCGTTCGTTTCCCTAATCTTATGTAGATTGCTACGTCTCGAACACGTGATCACGCCCCACTGACTGCGCCCTCTGCAGCCTAGCGGCGGAAGTAACCCAATCTTGAACATGGCGTTCCTCCTTTCTGACCCGCTCCACCGGAAATAACCCCTTGAGGCCTGGAGAGACAAGTCGAGTGCAATCCAACTTTTCAAGCCGAGTCGCCCGCCCCCCTCTCTCTCCAATCTTAGGCCTAGCAATTTCCCAAATCCCAAAGACGCAATCCAAATTTCCTCCAAACTCGCGTGACCTTACGATGAGTTTTCTTCTGTTATTGCATCAGTGAAGAGAATCCAAAAGAATTGTAATTACCTGATAACTTATGCACATATTTGTATCTTGGTATGACCGTGTTCTTGGGTATCCTGTTTGTTAAAAAGTGTGTGTGGCTCTTGCGTTAGGGTTAGTTCGTAACGTTAGTTCGTAAGGCTTCAATTCGCGGTCTTGGTCTCGCATCGATAAGTTGACATAAGTGAAGAACGACCTGTGTGAGATTTTTTTTTTGAAACCGAACGCCAGAGACTGAACGCAGTTCTAGGATATTTGCGCTGACCAGTTTCTAACAGTGAAAGAATGTTGGGTTTTTAATTGTATCCTTTAATGCCGTTTGAGGCATTAGTTTCAGTCACTCATCGACGTGGTTTGCAACGAACGATGGTTTGAGATCTTTGACACCACCGCACGTTTCAAACCATGTCAACAGATAAATAGATGGCTAGAGAGATATGTTTATTACTCTCCAAAGCATTCCATAGAAAAAAATTGGCAACGAAGTCGCAAGAGTGGAAATCTGTGTCGCAGAATAAACTCGTGTGCAACACGTAACCAACAAGAAAAATAATTAAGGTATCAATAGCTAGCAACAAGTTCTGCATGAAGTAATGGGAAAATTCATCTAATTAAAACACACATAAAAAAAAGTATAGCAAAAGTATGTACACAAGTCCTGTGTTTAATGGATACTAAATAGAAGCGATAAAGATACTAAACGTTAACAATAAACATGAATCTCAGTCAGCGTGCCCAACAATCCATTCGCGTAACCTTCGATTTGAAACAATGAGCTGACCGGATGGTTGTAAAGCGATATGGTAGAGCATTATGAATCTTTGGCGCCTGAATAAAAAATATTTTTATAGAATTTCCCAATAATATTGTAACGGCTGTTACATGTATAATACAACGCAGATCATGAAACCCACAGTGTGTCCCTTTTTGGGTGTACCTTGCCGTTCCGTGAGCGACGGAGCAGTCGTTCAATAACTGCCAAAACAGTTATTGACCGAGCGCTATAGTTGCTATGCAGGGAGCGAGTCCACCTGTTCAAACTAGTTGGAACCGCTCTGTGCACACGGCCTGATGCTATGACGTAAATCCTTGGCGGGAGTCTTTTGCTCAGTCGGGCATGAAAGTTATGAGTTTCGGTTTTAAGTTGGTATTTGGTAATTCAGCCTTACCAGATGGACTTCTTCTACGACTAGGATTATCACAAGCAAGCGCTTCCTGTCAACACCTAATATGTGGTACTTAGTGCATTGTTCCGTAGCTATGCAGTAAGAAATGAATGAGAATTTTAGTATTATACTTGAAATTAATCGTTCATTCCACGAGTCCTTTCTTACACAATGAATGACTCAACTAATACCTCAATTAGCATTACTGAGGATACAATTATTCAAAGTCCAACATTCCTTCACTGTTATAGTAGCCTACCGCACTTGGTCAGCGCAAATGTCTTGAGAACTACGTTCAGTGGTCAGTAGGCCTACAAGGTCATCGTCTCTGCCTATCTGCTGAACAGCTTTAATAAGGTTGCAGACTTGATTACTGGATGGAGTAATCTCCTTTTTGGGAAGGAGGTGGGGCGCTTTTAAAGGTACATACATCCATGTTGGCTTTCTTGTATGACTCAGCTATGCGACATTAGTTCAGACGTATATGTAAATGTTGCAACACATTCAATTTCTAGCTTATTTTTTTCTTTCGTGCGAGATGGTTTTACGACATTAGCTCTAACCTGTGTAAACGTTGCAAGCGCTGTTTTCAACGGGTCGCAAGATATACCGAAAGGATTTATGTCCCTTTAAACCATGGGCTAATCGTCGTCTCACTGTTTTATTTTAAAACCAAAAACGTGTTTTGGATGGAATTTTTTTTCCATTTCTTTACGAATTAAATGTGCAAACCAGGGAAGCATTTACAAAGGAACGACCAACCTTAAAAGTGCCCATATTCACGAAATGACAGGTTGCTGCATCTAGCACTTTCTACCATTATTCGGTTCTATGTAGCACTTCGAGAGTTCAACAAGCGAAGGAATGTGAAAGAAATGTCTTTTTACTCAACAAACAAGCCACGAGCATGCTTAATAATTGAATGTAAAGTTGGTGCGTCCACGAGCACCAGGGAGGTGGAAGCCAAGGTTAACGGTATCACCATCTAGCGATCCAAAATCTTTGTTTCAAAATGGTCGATGCATAGAAAAATGCGCCCGTGATGTCGTTAGACTTAACTTTACCGCTTGTTCCCTGGAGCACGTGGACGCACCAACTTTACATTCAATAATTAAGGCGGCACGTGGCTTGTTTGTTTCATACAAAGAAATTTACTTGTGTGTTCCTTACTTTCAACTTCGCAGAACTACGCAGAACTAAATATTGGTAAAATGGGTACGGATGCTGCAACCTGTCATTAGGTGGTAATCCCCCTTTACCCGTTTATACAGTCAAACGTCCAGTAAATTGCACATGTACAAAACAGAAAATAAAGCCAGGTCTTCTGTACATCGCTAGTTTCGTGAGGCAGCCCAGCGGTTAGCGTTCTCATTTCCTAACCAAGAAAGGGCCGGTTCGAATCACGCAACTGGTCGTGGACGTTAAAGGGACATTCTCCAAGCGCCATTTTTCTAGTACGGCCCCAAAGGTCTATTTACTTACCGTTAGCCTTTCCCTTGCTAAAGATCCGTTTTAAAATGTGGCGTCTACGTGATTTTCTGTTGAGTGTTGGGGAACTATATTTACTGTATCCTGCACGTGTATGATCCTTTGCGCGCGTACAATAACCTTGAAGTTTTATCCGTGTGTGCGCATGTACTAATTTTAATCGTTTTGTAATGAATACTACGAGATCAAATATCTAAAAAGACTAATGCGGTAAAAATTAAAATTAATTATACCAATAGATAGCCGAAGAAAAATTATAATATGCTAGCCTAAAAAATTATAAATTGTGATGTTAAAATACGAGAACCATTCCGGTTTGTGACGACACAATCTTTAACTTGATGCTGTTTCGTATACTATTCCCAAAGCCCACTGGGATAGTAGCTGCGTTCCTCGCTGCGACGAACGCAGCTGCTATTTCAGTTGACCTTGGCGATGGTAACATGCGCGGAGGCGATCTGCGCGTGGCTGTTATAAAGCAGGCGAAATGTACCTTTAACAAGAAAATTTCTCAATTTCGTTTTGACATTAAAAATTTTTTTTTTTCTTTTGTTAGCTATTCATTACATTTTTGCAACTTTGTCTTTTCCTCAGTAAAATTTTGGTAACTCCTCGGTTGTAAACAATAAACGGCTTTAGTTAAAATAAAACTTAAGGCTCCGGTTTTTTTTTGTTTTTTTTAATTTACACATCTTCGAACCCAATCTGCATATCTGGATGTCTCACCTGCACAAACAGAGCTGATTTGCTTGCTGATTGCTGATTGCTTTTCACGAGGTGCGAGCGAATTACGGAACGTTAGTATTTAATCACAATAAACAATCTCATGTTTTCGTGCTGTTTTCTCTGCTTCATTTCTTTCATTCCGCTCTGCCCGTTCGTTCCATTCCGCCTTTTCCTTTTCATCAATGCCGTCCGTCTGCCTCTCTCTTCTTTTTTTTTTCCGCTTCGTCGCACGTACAAGGAACGTGCCTCCTTTTCGATGCTGCTGCTGCTGCAGCTTCGAACATTGATTTGCCGCCGTTTGAATTCGCAATTAAATCGCACGCACCTTGCAGTCTAATTATTTTGCCAATCGAATCGGCGTTTGGCGTTGCTCCATACTGCCAGGATTGGTAAGGGGGGAGGGGGGTTAGGCGTAGGGGCAATCAGGCCGCCCCCGCGCTATTGGCTCACGGAACCGATGCCCGAACGCCGCCGCTGCACGCGCTCATCATCCGAGCCAATGAAGTCAGGCTTGCGTAAAAGCCAAGCTGTTCATCACCCAATCAGAAAAGAGATTACAGAATCCAAGCGGGCCA
>JAHWFP010004984.1:36106-66669 GCA_023313725.1 Lithobius niger | reverse complement strand
ATCCAGCTAAAAGCATGAAATTTGGTGCACAAGTCATTCTTAGCAGTACAATTCGAACTAGGTTGTCTCAGGTTGTCTCTTGGTTACTCACTGAAGGCTGGGTTCACAGGTGAAAATGGAACACCCAAGATGGCTGCCGGCATTCCAAAAAGGCTTCTTGATGAAAATGGGTCCTTTCCTAGGTGAAAAATGGACGGCCGATGCACCACTTGTGCAACCCCGCTATGCCCGGTACAAGGAAGAACGCCAGAAGGATGGTAATTCAGGGTTTATTCCAGGGCCACGCGGTCTGTCCTCAGGAAATGTTGTCCAATGGTTCAAGGATGCTCTGATCAGGGCTACTAGCAGAGTGGCACACTTCAGGAAGAGTTCTTAGCTGGTTAGGGACTAGCTCCCAGAGTGAGTCTGCAAGGGGCTGCAAAGGGGCTGCAAGGGGCTGCAAAGTACCTAGAGCTGCAGCCAGTAACTGCCACTGGTGGTGCAAGGTACTTCTTGTACTATATCCTGGTATCCCATGATCCATCTCTGCTAGCAGCTACCCCTAGGGGCAGGCAAGGCCAGAGCCATCCAGACCACTGATCCCCAGGGACTGGACCATACATCAAAGTACATAGCATTACTGGAATACATCAATAAAGATACAGACAGTACCTTCCTAAAGCACCGAACAGAGCAAACAGAACGCACCACTGTTACAGACAGTTTGGCTCCAAACTTGACGTTGCGCGTGCGCAGTGATGTTACGTCAGCCGTTCAGTACCTTCCTAAACTACAATACAGCTCAACGAGCTCAGCAGCTTATTGATACGTCATACCTTCACCGCGACCAGACCTAGCTAATGGATTTAACCAGGATTGCCTAATAGATGTGACAAGGCAAGAGCAATGCCAAATTGCGAACCATCTCAGGGAGGTGGTTTGCTGGGATGGAGGTTTGAGCATGCGCGAGCTAACAGTTTTGACGAAACAGATTCGTCACTGACGATGTTGACGTCAATCAAGCCGCATCAACACGGATATTAGCAGGGAATGTGCCAAACTGTCACCAATAGTGGTGCGTTTGGTTCACTCTGTTAGGTCGTTTAGGAAGGTACCGAGAGTGTACAGAATAGATAACATGGAGCCATAGCATCAAGGTAAAGAGGCCCACTAAGGCCCTAGCTTAAAGAGTACGAGGAAGCTGTGGAAACCGTCGTTGCAATGGGTCCCCATGAAATACGCCGGACCCCCTCCCCCCCGCACCATCCCTTATACCTCCTTCACGAGCCTGATGACAAATTATTGCTGATCGTACTTAAAGCATTCACTGTCGTGCACAAACAATTCATTCTTAGCAGTAGAAATCAAACCAGCCCTGGATCCCCCATGAAATACCACCAAAGCCTCCCATGTCCTCCCCCAAACCCCAACACCTCCCATACGGCATCGATGACAAGCATGCATTGAAGTACACACAAGTCATTCTTAGCAGTAGAAGTAAACTAGCTATGGAAACCCATGAGATACTTCCAAGGTCCCTTCCCCACCTGCGCAACCTCCATGAGGCTGATGACCAACATATTCTAGTTCGATTTGTACTGCTAAGAATGCTACTGTACAAGTGTACCAAATTTCGTGCTTTGAGGTTTATCTGTAAGAATTTGTTGGTCAAGCCTCAGGGAGGGGACACGGGGTAATGGGAATTATTTCATGGCGTTTCCATGCCTGGTTTGATTTGTACTGCTAAGGATGACGTGTCTACCACAATTCATGGTTTAGTACCCACAGCAAGAATTTGTTGGTCATCAACTCGCAGAGGTGGGGGCGCTGCGGGCCTTAAGGGATACCTCGGAGGGAGGTTCATTGGCTAGTTCAATTTGTACGGCAAAGAATGACTTGTGTACCAAATTTCATGGCTTATAACTCGCTGTGCATGATAGCCCAAATTATGGCCCTTAACAGCTGTATTCCACCTGGAAATTGAACCAATGAACATTTTTTCAAGTTTTATAGTTTCAATTGTTGGTATTAACAAGGACCAGCCTTTTGAACGCTGTTTTAATGTGACTACAATAGCAGTGTTGTTGTTCTTCTTGTTGGGGAAACTTTGCTTTCACCTATCGAACCAATGACTCGATTTTCAACTTTTGTAGCGTAGGAATTAACAGGCCCCATGGCTTTTTGAATGTTATTTTAACTCGGAAAGCGCATTTCAAATATCTCATTTCGCAGTTCTCGTATTAAAATTCTAGTTATTTAATTTACCTGGAATATCTCCAAGAAAAAAAATAACAGATATTACTATTAAAAAACATGTTTGCATATAAAATACGGATGTTAGCCTTAAAAAACTCAATGCTCTAAAGAAACAGATACAAGAAAAATTTAAAAACAGATGCAGGAAATATTTAAAAACAGATCCAAGAAAAATTTTAAAACAAATGCAAGAAAAATTTAAAAACAGATCCCAAAAATATTAAAAAACAGATGCAAGAAAAATTTAAAAACAGATGCAAGAAAAATTAAAAAAACAGATGCAAGAAAAATACATAAGCATTCAGTGCCGCACTAATACGTGTAAAAAAAAACCTCCAGCTTCTTTTTAGGCCACTGGAGGTTCTTTATCAAGGGTTAGTTCGACGCTGATGGCTTATATGTCTTTTTTTTTTGTATCTGTTCCTTTAGAGCATTGAGTTTTTTTTTAAGCTTCATGTTTCCTTCCAGAGCGTCATAGTGGACTTTCTCCGTGAATTTGGGCTAATGGTATCAATATATCATTTTACGCAACGCCGGTTTTAGTAATTTTTTTTTCGTCTTGACGATAACTAAAATATCCCATTCCGTCGTCTTGAGAAAGTTCGGTGATAGTGCCGCTGAGAAAGATGGTATGCCAGCCTTGAACTTTGCCGTGACAATCTTTTTTTTTTAAACGAGATAAATATTTCATATAAAATACATCGCCCCAAGGATTTCTCTGTCGCATGTCTCCATCATGAGGACCATAATGGGTGGATTGCTGTTTTCTCTCCTGGTGGTCGGTAAGTTTTAATGTTTTTTTTTTTCGTTAGAGCACTGGACGTAAAATGCCTTCAAACCAGCAACTTTCGAGTTGTAGTTCTGGTAATTCTTACGAATATCTGCATGCAACACGTGTTTATTAAAAAATAACAGTTAAAAATCAGCTATCTTGCACTATTAGGATACGATATCTACCCCAAAACAAAACTCGTTAAGGATTCCAGTCGAGCTTGATATTGAGGCTTGATATTGTGATATATCACTCCTCGTAAAGTGGCTGATGACAATAAACGGCTTCGCCATTTAGGTTAAAAAAAAAAGCATTAGAGCTCGTTGCTCCACGGAAATCAAAGCTGTGAAAGTACGTGTGTTGTACAGCCGTTTTTTTTTTAATAATTTGTGTTTGTATGCTATTTTATATGTAAAGTTTGTTGTGAGTTACTGTATTAATGCATATTTTGTGTGTGCATTCATAATTTGTGAAACACGCAGATTCCATCTTGTAAAAGAAGTAGTGTTGTCTGTGTTTGTGTTTCTTGGTTTCTGTCACTCTTGGGTAACTGAAAAAAAGTAATTGAAATTTAGTGCTCAAATAATTACAATTAACTACAATTCTGCTGTAATTCTCATTGTGATTTGTGGTCTAATTATTGTTTTGTTTTTTAAATTACATTTCTTTTCCGACATCGAACCTCCCCCCCCCCCTCCACTCCTCTCCTTTCTACTGATGAGGAGGGGGTGGGGGTGGAGGGGGAGAAGCAATTCGGAAAATTATGCCAAGATTGAAAAATTAGTCCTATTAGGAACGGCATGAATAAGGACTCTCCAACATAATTCTATCCAATGTTGCATCGTCCGTATTGAGTCCTGTCCCCATACGGTCGGTTGTCGAACTAGTGTCTGTTTTAGTTTTCTGTACAGCCGAAAGGGCCGAGAAGACTATAGCAACAACTTTGTCCGTCCTTCCGTCGCGTTTTTCAACTCCAGAACGGTACAAGACAGAGACAAACGGTTTTCACCAAAAGATTCAGCGATCAAAATTAGTGAGAAAACATGGCAAATTAAAACTTCGTTGCTTCCTAATAGCTAAGGGGCTTTCTCGAAGCAACTTAGTGAAATAATAACATTTCATCGTCGCATTTAACTACTACACGATAACACGCAACAGTAAAAACGTAAGGATTTCGTTAACGACACACATTATCTTCACTTGAAATACGAGCGACACCGTATTGCATGGATGAATAAGCACCCTCGAACCAAATTCACCGTTAGCTGCTATTTACGAACTTAATACGGCAGGTAAAAAACAAATAGGTTCTAAAAGCTGACAATTAGGCCCAAAATCACGTCGCCACGGCAACGTCAATTCTCCACCGTGTTGCATAAATGAATAGGCTTACCAACGAACTAAATTCTCCGTTAGTTGCTATACTCACTAAATTGAAACGGCAGGTAAAAATTAGGCCTAAAAGCTGACAATTACGCCTCAGTAAAATCTAACACACGCTTAAAAGCGAATACATTTTTAACCGATAATTGTGATGGTTACTAGTTTTAGATTATAAAACATCACGCTGTTCTAGTGCGTTATAGAGGTGTGCGGCTCAACATTTTCGAAAGTGGCGGAAGTGAACAGAAGATTGCTTGCGCATATAAGTAGTCGCTCCAGCCGCTTGTTTATTTTTGTGGAAAAATTACGTTCAAAATAACGCTGCGTAGATTTTTATCTAATAAACATGTGTGAAAAATTTCCCTTGAAGTGTGTGTATAGTCCAAGGTTTCGTAAATTCGCAAGAACCAAGCGATTAAAAGAACTTAAAACCAGGAAGGCATGTTGTTTCTCGAGTCGAGACTAACTGCAGTTGAAATTGCTAGTCTTGCCTCCCGAATCTACGCCGCAAGCTCTTATAGCACTGTCTTGGAGGAAAAAAATATGAACTTTGAGATGTTAAATCAACTGGCTTGGAACCTGCTGCTTCACTCCCAGATGGTCTTATTTGGTTTCTCTTTTCTACATATTGATGATATTTCTTTGTACCTTACCCAATTTGGAGGCTTGTGTTACGTCACAAATTTAATGACACCCCCCTCTGACACACTCCGAGAATCCCCCGCCCCCCTTGCGAGACGTCGTTTGTGAACGGCCCATTGTAATTTTTTTTTATTAAATAATTTGACCCTTAAGTCAGCGGAAACAATTTAGTGCTAGTGTAGCTGAACCGGCTCAATTTTGAACATAACCAGACTTTTTTGAGAAGAAGAAATATCTAGTAAAGGAAGGAGCCAACCCGGGGAATTGAACCGGGAAACCTCCGATCATCGTTGGGGCCGAAAGATTGTCGAGAATTTGCCAGAATAGTTCCCATAGCTGCTAAAAGAGCGTGGGAGCCTCTCACGCTACCCTGTCCCAGGGTCCCCTTTCCAGGGGATTCCGCAAACCTCCAGCAACCATGCTGAGTTCTCTGACCTCTCATCCACGATGACCACAATTTGATACGAGATTCTATATTTTTGTTAAGTTGCAACTGTAATTCAGCGATCGTCATTGTAATTATTATACTAGACCGGTGTTATTGTAATTTTAAGTAATTAAATTTAAAAATTAAGTTACCAAAGCCTGGTCTCTGTTTTTAGCTCTATTTCGCGTTCATTTTTGTGTGTGTATATTTTTAATTATTTATTTTGTTGGCGTTTTGCAGTTTATGGCGTTTGTTTTGTAGTGTTTGTGGCTTCAGGTTTTAGTACCGTTTCGTGTAGTATGTGTATCTGGTTGTATTTTGTGTGTGTATTTTTAATGTGTGAAATGTCCAACCCGTTTTGTTTGTTTGATTAACGATGTACACGTATGCACGTGCGTGATGGCAGTTGGTATGTCACAATCCTTGTTCCCTGGAAATGGAGTTCAAATAAAAGTTCGTTTCGTTCTATAGTGAACTCCAATTTGTTTTTATTTATGTAACTAACTTTGCAGCTGTGATTTCCATGGGGATACTAGCTCTAATCTTTTTTTTTTAAACCGGCGACGGGTTTTCGTTTTTTTTTTGTTCAGAAGTTCTTGGCTTTTTTCGCTTCCCTTTTATTGTCATTGCTACGGTATGGTTTATCATGTGTATGGCCATTCTCCGCTTTATAAATTCATTATGAATACATATTCGTGTCCATGTTTCGCCCATGTTTTGCCCCATGTCTATTATTTCCTGGCGATAAACTAGTGTGTGTCTAGATTTAGCATGTGTCTGCTCGATTCGTACTTTATTCTGCACGGGTGCAGGCAGTTCCAGTACTAGTGGCACATAACTGCGGGAAGTAATTTGGAAACAATTCAACGGGTGATATTTTATTTTATTAAAGTATTCATTTTATTAAGTTAGTTATTTTATTAAATTAAATTTTAGGTGAAATGCATTTCATATATAATTAACGACCTCATCAAAACTTAGGCTACTGGGCATGCTTGATGACGTTTTGATTTATCATCACAGCGTAATTTTAGTTTTTGTATAGCTTATTCTTAGTTCTTGTATAGCAGTGTTTGTTTATATTTGAAAACCAATGCTCCTCCATTGACTATGGTAGTGGGACGGGTAAGTCGCTACCATTTTGTCTTAGCTGTTGCGATGCTGTTAGGCTCCTTGTGTGTCGTTACGATCCCAGTATGGGTCTAACAGTTGTCTACGAGTAACATCAGGCATCAGGCACCAAAGGAGAGTGTGGTATGCGATACCTAACGGCCTCGGTAAACTTTAGATGAGTACCACAACCCTAGTTTTAGCGGGGAGTCGGACGAAAGTCTAACTGGAAAATCGTCTAATAGGACAATTTTCTAATATCTGCCTAAATAAAAAATCTAGAAAATCATCTAAACGTAATATCGTATAATGGAAAATCATCTGAACGGAATACCGTGTAATGGATAATCGTATAATGGATAAACGTCTAACTGAACAATAATATACCTGCGGTTTCTGATGTTATATGTATAGGTGCAACGAGCGCGGTAGCGCGAGCTAGGCTGGGACTGTGGTGTCGTTATTTGTGGTACCACAATGGCCGCTTCAAAGTAGGTTCCTGATTTGTTAACCCTCCAGTTTACCATAACTAATCTACTAGGTTAGCTATGTCACATATTGTAATTAACTGTATACCATACTTCCTGTCACATGACTTAATGTATAAGCACAGGTTTACAGGAAGTAAAGTTGTCTCTTCAGTGGTAGCTTACACCTTAGTCGTTTCCATTTATTTCTTATGCCATAGATTACCCACGCTGTTGTAGGACTGTATTCCTACATACATTACAGGGACATTAGACGATATTCCATTATACGAATTTCGTGTTAGGCGATTTTCCATTATACTGTTATACTGTATACGTTCTTCGAATTATGCGATTATCCAGTTAGACGATGACCCCTCGCCCCACTTGAAACGCAGTCTGCTAAAACGGGGCGAGGGGTAATCGTCTAACTGGAAAATCGCATAATTGGAAGAACGTGCAGTTTAAGTCTGTCTAGGTCAGTGTTTCCCAACCGAAGAGGCAACTGCAGGGGAGGAGCGAGCCGCTTCCGTGGCTGTACTATAAAGATCAGCATAACCAAGAATTTATATTCTTGGTATAACTAAAAGCAACGCAAAGTTCTCGCCAATGACAGACCTGCTGTCAAACGGTTTTTTTTAATTACATCATTTTGACTGTTTCAGTTCTTACCAGTACCATTCATTTTATAAACAATAATGGTGGGGGGGGAGGGGGTCACCAATTGTATGCTAGTCCCGATGGGTTGGAATACTGCAGAAAAAACAGGGTTGCAACAAGAGTTAAATAAATACAGAAGCAACCTTATTTACGTTGCTTTTGGGACTTAAATATCAGACTGCCTGAGTGGAGAATCGAACCCACGTCCTTTGAAACCAAAGGTCGAGGTCCTACCGCTGACTTATACTGGCACGGCCTTACTAACACACGTGTATATATATACTATATGCACGTGTTTAAATTCTGCGTATGGACGTTTTCTTTTAAAACGACGTGTCAGTATGGTTCAGCGAGAGGACCTCGGCCGTTGGTTGCAAAAGGTCGTGGGTTCGATTCCCCGCTCAGGCAGGTGATATTTAAGTCCCAAAAGCAACGTAAATAGGTTTGCACCTGTATTTAATGTAGAAAGAGTCCCGATGGAAAGGAATGCTGCAGAAGAGGTTGGAACCGCTGATATGGATCACTCTACTTCACAACAAGAAAGAAAAGATCTATAGTCTCGTGTAAGGGGGAAGGTCCTTGAATGTTTCTTCACCCGTCACTCCGTCACTCCTCCTTCAAGGCAGTTCATAGGCCTACACTTGACTTCTAGGTGAAAGTTATTTAGTCTGTGCACAAACAAGACGAGCAAACTTAGTCAACATCACGGCTGGGCAACTATTAGTGAAGTATGAACACGTCTGTCCACGCTCCATGCTGATGGATAGGCTGTACAAGCTTTACAGTTGAAAGGCCTAAAATTATAATTATAATTATGGAACAAAATGACGGCTGCAGTTGAACCATTACACACGACGTGTAATTACCTGAAAGTCCGGTAGTGAAGATGTGGGGGGGGGGGGGTGAAGTGATATCAGCAGAGCAACGTTGTAAAGGGGTCTTTTCAATGTCTACATTTATGAACTTATTACACAGCGCTCAAAACGTAGTTATAATAATAATAATATAATGATTTAACCAGCAATGGTGGTATGGTGATTGGAAGGGTTTGGGAACCACTAATACCAATACCAAAGTCAAGGGTATGTAAATGACAACATTACGACAGGGCCTCGACTGAGCTCCCGTGTAGAGAAGCCCACCCGTGGTCAACACTTAATACTCACGCAGGAGGAACTTAGAAAGCGGCATGGTCCTTAAGCACCGTCGAAAACCACTAACCGTGGTGGCAGAAACAGCTTCCTCAGTAAGAGAATTCCACGCCGATACGACCCGCAGGGCAAAGAAGTGCCGTCTACAATCAAGTCGAGAATCTAGATGACGAAGTTTAAGTGAATGACCCCTTATAGAAGATGAGAGGCTAAGGTCAAAAAACGGGAGATCAATCGTAAGGAGACCCTTAAGGATTTTAAAGGTTAATATCAGATCTGCCCAAAGCCGACGCAATTCGAGAGGTTCTAACTTGGTCCTTAGTAGTCGTTCACCAGCAGAAAGGCCACGTAGGGATGGGATGATTCTAGTAAAACAGTGTTGAACTGCTTCCAGTCGATCAATATCAGACACTAAATATGGAGACCATACTGGACTGGCGTACTCCAGCAGTGGCCGCACAAAGACTTTATACGCCCACACCTTCGTGCCAACATTGCCAGAGGTAAAGCAGCGTTTTACGATTTCAAGACGCCTGATTGCAAAGGCAGAGATTTTCCGGCAATGGACGGTTGATTTAAGGTCAGCTGTGAACCACACTCCCAGGTCGCGAACCTCCGTAACCTTGTTTTCATAGAAATAAGGGAACAATGGATTTTGACGTCATGTACTTTTGTCATGTACTTTTGCCGATTTCATTGTTGTAAAGTGGTACTCAAAAAGTCTTATTATACCAGCGTTCGTATTGCTATTGTTTAAAAGTTTGATGATAACTAACTTATCACCATACTTTTGAGAGTTTAAACAATAGTAATCATCACACTTTTGAACAATAGTTATCACCACACTTTTAAACATTAGTTACCAGCACGTTTTTGAACAGGCAACCAACCAAAAAAAAAAAACTCTAATCTTTATTAGGTAGCCTCTACTCATGACCATCTAAATGTTGAAAATTCAGTTCGAAACCTATAATGTTTTCAAAAATAAATGACTTTTTTTTTAACCATCGTATGCAACGCTTAAAGGGATATACCTCCCAGCGCCATTTTTCTCGATCCACCACATCAAGTACGGCCCCAAAGGTCTATTTACTTACCGTTAATCTTTCCCTTGCTAAAACTCGTTTTTAAAATGTGGCGTCTACGAGATTTTCTGTTGAATATAATGGAACTTTATTTACTAACGATCCGTCAATAAATGATGCATTGCGCACGTACAATAATCATGACGTTTCATCTCTGTGTGTACATCTACTAATTTTCTAATAATTACCATGAGATCTAAAATCTAATAGACTAATGCGGTACAAATTAAAAGTAATTATTCCTATAGATCGCCGAAGCAAAATTATAAGCCTCTAGTCTAGAAAATTATAAATTGTGATTTTAAAATACACGAATCGTTCCGGTTTTTGACGACACGATCAATGGGTTCACGCTGGCTGGACTATTAGGCGCAATGCCAATTGAGACAGTAGCTATGTTTTTCGCTACGAGGAACGAAGCTACCGTCTCAGTTGACCTTAGCTGTGGTAAATACGTACGCGGATGTGATCGTCGCGTGGGTGTTATGAGGCAGGCGGTATGTTGGATTAAATGATCCAGGTTAGGTTTCAGCTTTTCTGTGGAAGGGTACTAACGCCCTAAAAACACTCCATCCCCACAGCGTATTTCTTTCTTTCGAGCGCCACCCCAATAATTATTGGCCGCCCCTTTGTCGCCCCCCCCCCCGCCCCAATCCCCGATCAAAATCAAGAAAACTACGCTAATTTCTTTCACAGCGACAAGAAGGACTTGAGCTCAATTCAATGGGTCACAAATTCCTAAAACCTAACTTGGCACAACTGCCCGTCTTCGTTGTTGACAACTTTAGTACATAGCCTGTAGAGCAGCGTCAGGTGACGTCATATGGCTACAAGAGAGATACCTGCAAGGGGCACTAGATTGAAATGGCGGGTTAAACAACGTCACTTCTAGTCAAGCCAGTGCTTTTAGAGTGGATTTCGTAGGCTTAAAAAACCCGTTGTATTCTCCAATCCCTTATGCTGCTTAGGTTGTAATTGGAAAATAAAGATTTCACTTGCTTAAAAATGTCAGCAACTGCCAACAAATCGACAAAAATAGCGCGTTTTAGGCCTAAGAAATCCAGTCTAATCGCATTGGCATCAGTAAGACGCTCTTCTTTTCCCCCACCAGTGCACCTTGCAGCTAACCCAGTAACTGGCTCCACCATAGAGTTATATAAAAATACTACGTCGTGTCACTGCCCTATAGTTGTGACTGCGAGAATAGTAAAATCAGAAAGTGTTTTCAGCAGAATCTAAGACATTCTCAAAAAATGGGGTAGCAACAGTTAAAAACGTTGGGTGTGAGAAAGAATTGGAAGAGAATAATTTTTATTTTTTAAGGGGGGGGGGGAGCACGACTAGAATTTTTTGGTTCACTGCCGACTAAAATTGCTGCCCCACGGCCACCTCCTCAGTAAAGTAATTCTAGCGTCGTGTTGACTCATATGTTTGCCTGTTGATGTGATTTGATTTATTTTGAGGAGTCATATCCCGAAGCCGTTCTTTTCGGTGCTTAGAATAGAATGCTTAAACAATGCAGGAAACAATGCAAAACAATGTAGGATGACAAGCCAGTTATTGTCCTCTAATTGCAACAATGAACGTTGATAAGCTGTTTTAGAAGCGGTCTCGGAATCAACAATAAACCTGTCTCGGGCTGTGTCCTCAGGAGTATTGGTGCTTCCTTGACCGCGTCTAAAACAGCTTATCAACGTTCATTGTTGCAATCAGAGGACAATAACTATTACTTATTCAGCCAATTAAGATAACAGAGCGTCAGACAATATAGTTCGTATTAACATGCAACAAGTAAGGAAAAAGACATGCATATTGTTCGGCAACAATACAAAGGATGATATAATGAAACTGCTTCGGCCGAAGGCATTGTTGGAAGCAGTGGCATATCTTGTCTGCGGCCTTGCAGTGCTGGAAACACCGGTTCTCGTCAGATCACCGAAGTTAAGCAGCATTGGCCTCGATTGGTACTTGGGTGGGTGACCTCCTGAGAATCCATTCCGGGTGTTGCAGACATAGGGCCTTAGGGCTTCGTCGGGCAGATGACCGGGTGCGGTTAACGCTCGCTAAAATCCTTTGACATATCTTGTCATTTTCTTTGGAAGGGGAAATAAAATTGAAAAAGGGTCCGAAAGCTAGTGCATTTTTTTAAATTTCAGTGATTTTTCAGGCTTCTTAGAAGCTTAATTTGAGGAATTTTCTTAATGGTAGTAAATTCCTTATTTATTTATTCAGCTTCGAAAAAATAATTTTTCACACTTTTTTTTTGTGCGCGGGCGAAGTTAGTGGGAGAGGAAACATTGGGCTCAGTGAACGAATTTGGGTTATTAGAGACCAATGTATTTAAAAACCAATGTTTCCCTACTTCAGGCGAAAATGAGGGGCCTTCTGATATCGGTAGAAAACAAAATCGAAGGTGCTTGCAAATGCTCAGTTTTACTGCGAATCTCGGGTCTTGAGAGGGGCCCTGCTCCCCCCCCCCCACTGGGTGCACCACTGGTTGGAAGAACATGTCTTGTTCAATAGTTACTATAAGTTGTTAAATTGTTGGGCCTTAAGTAACGTCTTATCACTAACAATGAAATGTGTTCTATTAGAGCTGATAACTCCGTAAAACCAAAAAGGAGTGATAAAGAAAGAGAGTCCACCAGTGGTCATCGTGGCTGAGGGGTGAGAGAGCTCAGCCTGGTTGCTGGAGGTTTACGGATCTGGTCGAACCCCTGAAAATGAGACCTTGGCAAAGTCCCTGCCAGGACTGCCGGTCAGGGTAGCGTGAGAGGCTACCATGCTCCTTCAGCGGCTGTGGGATGTATTCTGGGCAATTCTGGACAATTTTTCGGCCCCGACGATGGTCTGAGGTTTCCCGGATCGAACCCCCGGGCTTGCACCTCCCTTTACCAGATTTCGTCTTCTCTAAAAAAAATCTGGTAATGTTCAAAATTGAGCGGGTTCAGCCATACAAGCATTAATTGCTTCGGCTGACATAAGGCTCGTCAAAATTAATTTTAAAAAACCCTAAACCCTAAAATACCACCAAATTATTCATTTTGTTTTTAATTATAATATTTCTTCATTTTCTCTTTTAGTGTCTCAAGTCAGTGCAGGAACCAGTGAGTAAAAGTTCACTATTTATAATAATTTAGTAGAATAGTTCAAATTACGGAATTTTAATGCCAATGCACCCCAATATTTTCAGTACCAAGTCTGAAACATGAAAAAGTCTACACCTACGAATATGAAGGACGAGTAGCCACTGGAATCAATGAAGATGATGTCAAACATTTCTCTGGATTTGGAATGAAATCAACTCTGAAAGTTTACACGGTGAATGACAAAGTATTCTTCAAGGTAAGTTCTTGAATAGATAACTAGGGTGGCGTATAATGCACCATTAAAGGGACACCCGGCCTGCATTATAACATTCCGCGTGCCAAATTACAACTACGCGCAGATCATCATCCGAGCAATTACAGTGCCAAGGTCGGCTGGGGTGGTAGCTGCGTTCCTCGCATAGCTGCTGTCTCGGTTGGCTTTGTGAATAGTACACTAGACAGAATCAAGTCAACGATTGTGTCGTTACAAACCGGAGTGATTCTTGTATTTTAAAATCACAATTTGTAATTTTCTAGGCTAGTGTCTTATTATTTTGCTTCGGCGATCTATTGCAATAATTAATTTTAATTTTTACAGCATTAGTCTATTAAATTTTAGATCAGATGGTAATTATTAGAAAATTAGTAGATGTACACACAGAGATGAAACGTCATGATTATTGTACGCGCGCAATGCATCATTTAGTGATGGGTCGTTAGTAAATAAAGTTCCATTATATTCAACAGAAAAAAAAAGAAAAAAAAAAGGATTTTTAGCTAGGGAGAGACTAACGGTAAGGAAATAGACCTTTGGGGCCGTACTTGATGTGGAGGATCGAGAAAAATGGCGCTGGGAAGTCTATCCCTTTAATAATAAATCCCACTGAAACAGAAAATAGTAAATTAGTAAGAAGACTGAACTTGTCTCAGCCACACCCAGCCGACAGCATTCGCAGCGGCCGTTGTGAGTAAAAAAGGTAAAACACCGAGTGTACAGAACTTCATTAATGCACGGGAGTCACCTGCATATTCTGTTCTCTGGTTAATGCTCTTTGCAATACTCTAAAACACTTGGTAAGGTTGGTTTCACTTGTGGGTAAAATAATATTCCAGCTACGGCCCTAAAACTTGGGGCGTCAAGGTCCACTTAAATAGCGGGATTCCAGTAAAGAGATTTTACTGACCGTTATTAAAAGTAAAAAATATATTTTAATACAGCAGTAAGGTTTAACGTGGACTAAACAAGACAGCAACAATGTGGTATCGAAACTTTACAGGAGGGCTTATTCTTTGTCCTTCACTATTTTGACTTCGGTTCAGCTAAACCTTACCTTAAGCATCAAACGAAATCGCGTTTGTTTACTAACTCGTGATACTTTGGTATGTCAAAGTAATCTTAGTTCAAAATTCGTATGAAATCTTTATTAAGAATACAAACGAGCACTGACTGTCGCTCGCTTCGCTCGCTCATTCAGTGCAACTTCTTTCGTTGGCTCTTTGTTTTTCTTCCGATCTCTTGTGCAATGCAAGTCATCCAACCTAGATTTGGATGATTGGCATTGTTGCCTACTAACAATGTTTCAAACAACGCAAAACAATAAAACTATTTATTTACAGCCACTTAAAGGGATATACCTCCCAGCGCCATTTTTCTCGATCCTCCACATCAAGTACGGCCCCAAAGGTATATTTACTTACCGTTAGTCTTTCCCTTGCTAAAAATCTGTTTTAAAATGTGGCGTCTAGGAGATTTTCTGTTGAATATTACTAACTTTATTTACGTTCGTCCCGAACATATATGATGCATCGCGCGCCTACATTGACCTTGAAGTTTTATCTGAGTGTGCGCAGTATTAATCTTAATCGTTTGCTAGTAATTACTATGAGATAAAAAAATCTAGAAGGCTAATGCAGTAAAAATTTAAATTAATTATTCCAATAGATCGCCGAAAGAAAATTGTAAGACACTAGTCTTAAAATACAAGAATCGTTCCGGTTTTTGACGACACGATCAATGGGTTCACGCTGGCTGGACTATTAGGCGCAATGCCAACTGAGACAGTTGCTACGTTTTTCGCTGCGAGGAACGAAGCTACCGTCTCAGTTGACCTTAGCTGTGGTAAATACGCGGATGTGATCGTCGCGTGGGTGTTGTGAGGCAGGCGGACAGTTATAAGGCAGGCTGGATGTTGCTTTAACTACGGAACTACTTTGCCCTTTTCCATTATTTTTGTCAGAAAGCACAACTTTCGCAGTCATACGTGTTGCAAATCGGCTAAAACTGGCTTTATGGGGGAAATGGTTTGGCCTTTAGAGAGCATTGTATAAAAATGCCTCAATCCCAACAAGGGTGACAAGCACAAGTTTCGCGATTCCAGCTAAGGTGCAGACTTACGTTCTAATCCGAATAATTCATATACATGGTCCCCCATAACTTCCTTGCATCCACTAACAGGCTTACAGTCTTGAGATAACACACGATTTTTATAGGACCAAATTTTGTTCCTAGGATGGGGTCACCTCATAGCTAGGGCTTCCAAAAGGACGCCCTGTCCCCTTCACCCCCTCCAGATGCAAACTCTATTTTCGTTCCTTTTTGAAATAGACCTATGGTCTCAATTACGGAAGAGTGCAAAATGGCCAAGCCAAGGAGATTAACGAAAACAACATGTAAATCGGATAAACGGTGTGCGTTTTACGCCACCCTCAATTTATACTTCCCTGCCCCAGGTGAGGACTTTCTTGCGTAGAGGCTAGACCATGCTGGAAGGCCCTCATTTGTGGTTAAACGAGATCCTTGGATAATCGGGCCTACAGCAATAACCCATTGGTGTTGTTCGCATCCAATGCTCACCCCACCACTATTAAATGTGTGCCTTCATTGACATATATAGACGAAATGTAAAGGTTGCAATAAAAAGCATTGTCAAGTTAAAATGTAGGCGAAAGCAGGTAAATTGTCGAAACCAACTTGATTTAAATGTGAACCATCAGTGTCTTCTTGGCAGTAGCTTAGTATGTTTGAATTCAGTCACTTCTGTAGCTCTTTAGCTGAATGTGTTTGCTTTATGATACCGCTCACGGCCTGATTTTTAAGTAGGCCCGAGAGGCCCGGGCCTATAGCGGCACTTTTTTAGGGGCGGCATGACGCTTAAACACTTCGTGACGGCTACGTGAGAAAAGTTAGTCCTAGTTTTGCGGGCGGTTCGCCTTTCGTAAAAATTTATTTACTAAAAGCTGGCGCCATTCAGCATTGTTGTATCAGTGCTGATTGATCGCAGGGCGGTGCCGTACGGTAGGTGAATAAGGTGGACTAACTTTTTCTTTAAAACGTAGTTACGTGATTTACGAACTTTTCATTGTGTGGCCACTCTGGGTTGGGTTGGTTGTCGTGTGTTGATCGTAGTAGCGAAATAAAATGAGTAGCCATGAGCGAGTAAAAGTAAGCGGCGCTCAGTACAAAAAAAAAACAACAAAAAACAAAAAATAGGGGGAAACAAGGGAAGAAAGGGACAAGGCCGTAATAAGCAAATCCCTAAAATTTCTTAATCTAAGTTCAAAGGGCAACAGACATAGGTTACTTATAATTACTTTGCTCAGTAACATGCATACTTAATTTTTGCCCTGCCAGACTTTTATGGATCGCAAACGAAGATACAAATTAAAAAAGGTGCTGGTTGGGAGGGGGGGGGGGGGGCTAAATTAAAGATTCCGTAAGCGTTTGGGAGAGGGGAAGTTTTGGGGACATTGAAGAGCGGCATTACGGTTAGGCCTACAGGCGGCAAGAGCTTAAATCCGGCCTTGATACCGCTTAGACAAATTGTTGACCTAATCTATCAGACCACCTTTCAACATGTGTGGCCGCAAACAACCATTGTGTTGACGTGCCCGTCATCCCATACCCTTCCGTCTTTCCGAACATAAAACACTATCTTCAGGTTACCCGTTTATCACTGGAAAAATGAAAGCACTTGAACGAAGTATGTTGGAAAGTGAAGTCGAAAGTGCGTGATATCAAGACGACCTGACGTTTCGAGCTGACCCGAGTTCATTATCAAGGAAATAAAAAACACAATACATTTGAAATTGTATAACAGACAGACAAATGCAGGCAAAACGCCTAAGTCCAAACAGCAATTCGAACAATTTTTAAAACGGGGAAATTTTTAAACTTTTAACATTTAAAAAAGAGGATGAGGAGAGTCACCTCGTTGTGCTAAAAGCACAAGAAGAAGTGGCGACTGTTGAGTGTAGTCATGGTTTTATTAATTTTCCCCTGATGGTTTGTGTGTCAAACAGTTATTTCAGTGGTACTCTGGTGTCGGAAATTGGTAACAGAGAACACTCCGACAAGCCAGATGAGATAGCAGCTGCGTTCCTGGTTCCACTCCAGGCCGGTCAGCTTTGTGCTCTTCTGGCATTAGTTAGTGACAGACACTTTACTTTACTTTACTTTACTTTATTAACAAAATGCGTTGCAGCGCCGTACAGGCTGCGCAACAAGAACCAAAAAAAAAAACATATACATACATAACTACCAAGTAGTTAAAGAAAAATATTAACTATTGAAAACTTGGGAAGCTGCAGAACAAAGCAGGATCCCATCCACAATAACAAGAGTAAATAAGATTTGAACGATATAGTAATTAAAACGTGCAATTTCACATGCTGTGCCAAAACACTCATGATACAGTAATAAATGTTTTGAATTTGTCAATAGGCAACAATAAATATTTCATTTCAAAAACATTCCACAATTCATCAACTGGAGAAAATATATTATATATATATATATATATTATATACATGCCAGGAATCCAAGAACTTTACCAATGTACACGCCTGGAGTCGTCCAGTACCATACGGCAAGAGACCAAAGGAGATTGGTGTCGAAACAAAATTTATACGGGAAAATTCGTAGTTTACTCAGCTACCTGTTAAAACTTAAAAACACACGAAGAATAACGATCAAATTGCGAGATCTGGAAAAAATTGAGGGTTTTTCTCGCATTGACTTAGTCTAGACACAAATTCGAGCGCATATTCCTTTGGGTTCTCATGCCGTACGGTACTGAACGACTCCTGGCATGTCAGTCACTAACTTATACCGGAAGAGCACAAAGCTGACTGGCCTGGAGTGGAGCGAGGGACGCAACTACCATCTCAGCCGGCCTTGCTCTCTGAGGAGTGCTAAGTAATCTTTACATTTGTTGTCATTAGGGAGCTGATAGTTTTTAAAATTTTATATTTCTCCATTTTAAAAATTGTTTGAATTGTTGTTTTGAATTTTCATTCCCATTGATGATGAGCTGGAGTCGATCAGCTCGAAACTTCGGGTTATCTTGGTATTGTGCACTTTAGGCTTATCTTTACAACATCTTCTTTCTTCGAAACGACTGCCTTCTACCGCAATGCGGTCTTCAAGCCGTCTCCAAGTGCTTGCATGCACACACTGGCTAGCATTACTTTAGTGACATTAGCACAAGCATCACGGAAGCGTTGCTGTAAAATCACCGATATATCAAAGCTGGATGTCGTACACCTTGGATTTTTATGGATTCCAAAGGAAGAAATCCAGTGGCGTCAGCTCAGGCGAGCGTACAGCCCACTCTATTCGGCCACCAGGTTCAGTCCAACGTCCCAGGAATGTATCATCTAGTCCAAGGGATGTACGTATTCCAAAAAATCGGGCGGAGATCAATCCGGCTGGAACGAAGTTAGCTGGCGCACATTTAAGGACGGATCGTCATGGTTGACAACTGTTTCTACAAAATGGTTTCTAAGCAACGTTCAGCGTTAAGAGTTCCACCATAAAATAAAGGTTCAGTGATCCTGGTGTCAAGGATTCCACACACCAAACGTTAACACGCCACTGAAGCTGGTAAAGGGAGGGAGGGCTCCAGCAAATCGGTTTAACCATAGATTAGAAAGTTAACTAGATATACCGTCGTACTTCTTTCCGTCCTACGCGGAGTTCTGGCGGTAGTTGCGGCTACAAATACATCTGCTAATGCTTTTGCGTTCAAAGCAGTAGAAGGCAAAGCATTAGCAGAGGCATTAGTAGCCGCAACTACCGTCAGAGCTCCGCGTAGGACGGGAAGAAGTAAGACGGTATATCTAGTTAACTTTCTAATCTATGGTTTAACTTTATCGCGCTACCCCCCACCCCCTTCCATGATCACAGAACCTATGGGGTACATCGGTAGGCCCGATTTTTCCAGGGATCTCGTGTAACCATAAATGAGGAAATGGCTAGCATGACGCACAAGAGCCATGAATAATTTTCCTCTACATCAAAGATGGGAAAAACGCTATGATGATTTGCACGTCAGGTAATTTTACTAGGAAACAGGCTTTGGGCCTATTGTAGGCGGAGCGAAGAAAAAATTATTTTAAATTTGTATTCCCTCTCATTATAATAGCTTTGCAATGTTTGCTAATGGTCCTTCAAGAGCTGGGGGCAATATTCATTCGGCTACATTTGAGCTTAAGCTTTTTGCTGGTGTTTTTTACATTTTAGCTAGGCTACGTTTTATATTAATTTTAAGATACTTTCGTTTGCACCCATATTTAGTTTCCGTTTCGTTATTTGCAGCCTCTTTACGCCGTCGCCGCCGTTGTAAAATACAACGTTAGCCGCCGTGGTTAAGCTGGCAAAGATCGTGCCGCCGTGGTTAAGCTGGCAAAGAACGTGCCACCGTCAATAATGCTTACATTGTTTGTATTTATTGCAGAGTATCTTTCCTAGATTTAAAATATTAACAATAAAGCATTTAATTGCAAGCTAAACAATCACCAGTAACGATAGTACTTCACAACAATCAAAAGATTCGAAACATCCGCGGCTCTCTACGCTGCATTCTAGGACAATGTTGAAGCGCACACCTCTGGCACGTACTGCAACGCCAAACGCTAATTATTATTTTTTTTTTAATTGGAATTATTACAATTGTTGATCAGCGGTGTTAGCTTGGCTGTGAAGATAGAATTTAAATATTTCTAAATCCCAATTTTAAGCCTAATTGTTAGTCCCGTTTTAGTTTCGTAAGCGACAACATTAGAGAAATTAGGCCTAATGGGTTCGATGTTAGGCCTATTTATTCTGGCAACACGGGATCGAGAGTGTAGTTTCCATAGCAATCTAGGAATCTTGAAATTACAATACGAGGCCAAATTATTGTTCTGTGTTGTGATATAAATACGTAGTCTGCTGTGTACTGTCGTATTATATGAACGGTTTCCTCCTGCAGCGGCGATTTGATGTCTCAAATTTGAGATTCCCGTTGATAGTGTCAACGCCATTTTGGTTGCCATGTTGGCTGAATTCCTGCAAGCATTCTTTTTTTTACATGAAACGAATGTGAGTCGTTAACGAATCCTTGGTTTTTTCCCCATTTGCTTGTCTTCCTCTGGCGGTTAAAGTGTTATGATCAAATGTTATTATTTCGTTGAGTTATGTCAAAAAAGATTGTTAGCTTTAAGGAAGCTACGATGATTTATTTTGGCGTTTTTTTTAAAGTTCACTTGATTACCAGCAGCACAGTGTATGCTTCGTCGGAATTCCTTAACTATTCACGATTCCAAATTTACAATGGTGAGTGTTAGAAATAAATTCGAAAATTTGTTATTTCTCCCGTCATAATTGTTCAATTTACGTCAAATTTTGGCTCAACAATACTGTTTGGGGTATCAAGCGTTGTACCAAATTTCATTCCAATCCGGCGTTTCGTTTGGGCTCCACCCAGACTAAAAATGTGCAACCAACAGACCAACGGACCAACCAACCAACATTTTGCAATTTGGTGTCCGTTATAGGCTACGCTTCGCTCGCTTCGCTCGCTCGCTCCGCCAATGACGTCATGTGTCATTGACGTCACATTTCAATATGGCTGCCACCAACTAGCGTCTTAAGGGACGGTCCCTCCGTGTTTGACTGGTTTTTTTTTGCAAGTATGTCGTCCGTAATCTTTTTATGAATAAGTAATGTATATATATGTATATCATACTTATTGTCTCATACCTATTACAGGAGAACAAGACATCAAATTATGTGCTGAAAATTAAAAGAAACTGCATTTTATGTAAGCCTCTTCGTAAGTTTTTGTGCAGTCAGGGACCAACCAAATTTTGTAAGTCCACAAATAAGGGTTTTCCTGCATTTACTACCCTCTATGCAGGAAAGTCCTCATCAGGGGCTGGAAAGTGTAAATTGAGGGTGGTGTACAAAGCACACTGTTTATCCGATTTACATGTTGTTTTCGCCAATCGCCATAGCTCAGCCTTGCGCACATTTTCCTAATTTTTTTTTACAGTTTTTATTTTACCCAATTTACTTGTACTGGACCTAAATGCAGTTTGAATGATCAGTGGAGGGACCATGTAATTTTACGTCATCGGCAAATTTTTTTTAGGATGGTAGTACTATCACTACAAGTTAAATCATTTAAGTCCAACGCAAATAGAAGGAGTCCTAAAATAGACCCTTGCGGGACTCCACTAGTAACGGGCAGTTCATCCGACAGTGTGATGCCCACAATAATAAATTATAAAATGTAAGCAATCACGAGCTCGCTGTGCGTCCGTTAACGACGGATGCATCGTACATAATGAATGCTACTATAGCAGTTCGACTATTTTTTACAGTGTGTAATTATTGTAAACCTAACAGTATGTCGTCTTTTGTAGTAATTTTGTATTGTGTACGCGGCCTATCTTGAGTCCTGTAGGTATTTTATGAGTGGCTACGTCTTCCTGGAAGGAGCGGCTTTAATCGACGGCCGCCAATGTTTTTGTAACCATCTCGGATATGAACAAGGTACTCTGCTACCAAAAACATACAATTGATTATCTGTGTCGTTCTGGGGCGAACTCAAGATAGGCCGCGGACACTATAGTAACATAATTATAGTCTGTGTGCACGTAAAGTTTGTGCTGAAAACAGCATTTGCTGTCTAAGTAGAGCAGGCGATGGAATCTGTAAAGATTCCCTGGTGGCATTTGTTGAAAACAGGTACTAATTTTACCCAACTGGATAGCATTAGCATTAAAACAAGCTTGAGTGCCAATACTATATATCCCGATAGAGGTGACGATATAAAACATACTTGGTAGCTGTTATAATTGATATTATCGTTTCTTCCAACGTTAATGGGGCTTTAGACTATCACTGAGACAGATTGAACAGTTACTAAGGTCAGCTGGAGCCTGCAGTCAGTACCCGCCCCGGTCGCGCATTTGTGAGAGCGTCCGGCTACTAAGCGGGAAGTCCTGGGTTCGAGTCCCAGACGGGGCAGTTGTCTTTTCTTTCTTTCTCGAATTAGTGCATCTTTTCTTCTTACAACGCCAGTCACTGATGCGAATTGTTTTTGTCGTTAAAGGGATATACCTCCCAGAGCCATTTTTCTCGATCCTCCACATCAAGTACGGCCCCAAAGGTCTATTTCATTACCGTTAGTCTTTCCCTTGCTAAAAATCCGTTTTAAAATGTGGCGTCTAGGAGATTTTCTGTTGAATATTACTAACTTTATTTACGTTCGTCCCGAACGCGCACCTACAATGACCTATATATGATGCATCGCGCACCTACAATGACCTTGAAGTTTTATCTGTGTTTGCGCAATATTAATTTTAATCGTTTGCTATTAATTACTATGAGATAAAAAATCTAGAAGGCTAATGCAGTAAAAATTAAAATTAATTATTCCAATAGATCGCCGAAGCAAAATTGTAAGACACTAGTCTAGAAAATTATAAATTGTGATTTTAAAATACGATTATCATTCCGGTTTGTGACGACACAATCAATGGGTTCACGCTGGCTGGACTATTAGGCGCAATGCCAATTGAGACAGTAGCTTCGTTTTTCGCTGCGAGGAACGAAGCTACCGTCTCAGTTGACCTTAGCTGTGGTAAATACGTGGATGTGATTGTCGCGTGGGTGTTGTGAAGAAGGCGGAAGGTTATAAGGAAGACGGTATGTTGCTTTAACGCTTTACTTTGTGATTTGTTTCTTAACAGTTTGGAGACACGCAAGTGGGAATTGCCAACAAAAAAGTAGATGACTTCTACGAACCTTTTGACATTCCCTATGGCAAACCAGACAACGAAAGGGTCCAAGGCGCTGTTGCTGAAGTGGAGAGTCTTTTTGCTGCTGTTTACAACGACGGAGTGGTAAGTATTTGGTATAATCGTTAAAACTGTCTCTCCACAAATTTCCTTGTACCGTTGTAGGAAGGATTTTTGTTCCAAATCTATTACTTTTTTAAAGGGCAATTACATCCTTTTTGACAAGCATGCTTTACTTTTGGATCACTTACGCAATAACTAAACACAAGAATTGCGGTAAGAATACGTCACGTACGTCCGATATAACAATTTAATTACTGCATCACCAAAACACGACACGGAGATCGCCATTGTTTTGTTGGAACGTGCAGAAATTAATGCCGACAGGTGTCATTTTTGAATTTCGACTCGCAGCCGATTGAGATAGCTCTATAGAGCAGTGACATTTGCCGCCATATTGGCACCAGTATCGGTTTTGGAGGGCATACCTACAAGGTGCACTACATAAAAATGGAGAGAAAAACAACGGAAGAGCGGATTTATTCGGCTTAAAATAGCGTTGTTTTCCCCAACAACAAAAATCGCGCGTTTTAGGTCTAAGAAATCACTTTTCACAGCATCGGCTTCAGTATGACACCCTTCTGTTTCTCTCTGCAGTGCCCCTTGCAGCTAACCCATTAAGGCTCCAGCATAGAGTTATATACAATAATACTACGTCGTGTCACTGCTCTATTGGCTGTGAGAGCTCAAGCGTACGACGGCCACTACAACTGTCGGTCAGCTAAGGCCGTCAGACGCTTGAGCTCCTCACAGCCAATATAGAGCTATCTCAGTCGGCTGCGAGTCGAAATCGAAAAGTGACATCTGTCGGCATTAATTTCTACGCGTTCCAACAAAACAATGGCGGTCTCCGTGTCGTGTTTTGGTGATGCAATAATTAAATTATTGTATCAGACGTAACATACGTAACGTATTCTTACCGCAATTCTTGTGTTTAGTTATTGTGTAAATGATCCAAAAGTAAAGCATGCATGTTAAAAATGGATGTAATTGCCTTTTAAAGAGGGGACACATCACTTGACAATTTACTACCAAAAAAAAATATGTTTAGAAATAGCACAAAAACATCATTGTGTGTCATTCGTCATTATCCTGTGAAACTTTTGAATATTTGCTATGCAATGCAGTTTATAACGATTACTTTACGTACTCGTGGGTTCCATAGCTTCTGATTAAGGCTACGTCACGGAAACATACATCAATGTAAAAAAAAAACCGTTAAACGAGGTAAACTTTTTTTTTTATATTTGCTATGTAATTAGATTTTATCGTAAGTGAATGCAACACTATTAGCTTAAAGGTGCGTTTTCACTGAATGATAGACTTAAGCATCTAGCGCCGCATACCATTATTTATTGTGTACGCGGCCTATCTTGAGTCCTGTAGGTATTTTATGAGCGGCTACGTCTTCCTGGAGGGAATGGCTTTAATCAACTGCCACCATTGTTTTTGTAACCATCGTGGATATCAACAAGGCACTCTGCTACCAAAAACATACAATTGATTATCTGTGACGTTCTGGGGCGAACTCAAGATAGGCCGTGGACGCTGTAGTCCTGTGTAGCACTTGGTTTCAACAAGCGAAGGAATGCGCAAAGAAATTTCTTTTTAACCAACAAACAAGCCACGGGCCTCCTTAATTATTGAGTGTAAAGTTGGTGCGTCCACGTGCACCATGGAACCAGCGGTCATGATTAACAATGTAACTGTCACTGGATGACACCCATCTAGCAGTTCCAAATCGGTGTTTTAAAACGGTGTATAGCTGGGGGAAAAAAGCGCCCCGTGATGTCGTTAGGCTTAACTTTGCCGCTCGCTTCCTGGCTTGTTGGTTTCATGAAACGAAATTTATTTGTGTGTTCCTTCGCTTGTTGAAAGTAAGAGCTAGACAGAAACAGATATTGGTAAATGGATACAAGTGCTGTAGCGTGTCATTCGGTGACATTCCCCCTTTAAATCTTTGTAATATTTAATACAGGGGTAAGGCAGAAATCGCAGCCAATATTAAAACCATACACAGGAAATAACGTAATATAGTAATGAAATTCAAGCCAGCAAAGCACTCCTTCTCCAAATTACTAAAATGCCGCTTTATTCAAATTTTATGAGCCTTTCCACAAATTCTTCAATGTTGCCTTTATAGCGCATGCGTATCTACTTTGTGATAGGATTAAAGCGTCATAATACCTTTATTTGATTTTTATTCATTAGTAATTCTTTGATTTTGTTTAGTGCCAGTATCAGTTTTCAAATTTGTGCAATAGTCCTTCAATATGATTATAGAACTTTAAACTTTTGTCAATTTATAATCCTAAGAATTTTATTTCATTTACACTTTCTAGATTCAAACATCTACATTTAAATTTTGTACAGCCCAATGTATGGTGCTTAATGTTTATATTAGCTATTTTCATATATGATGTCATTTTCCAAATTCTCTTATCCATAATTATATTACGCAAATGATAGTGTTTTTGCTTGTCTGTGTAAAATGGTTTGACAAGAAACCATCGTATCGTACTGATTTCTTATTTTTATGCTGTTTTTTGGCGGAGCGAGCGAGCGGAGCGAGCGAAGCGTAGCCTATAATGGACACCAAATTGCAAAATGTTAGTTGGTTGGTCCGTTGGTCCGTTGGTCCGTTGGTTGCACATTTTTAGTCTGGGTGAAGCCCAAACGAAAGCTCGGATTGGAATGAAATTTGGTACAACGCTTGATACCCCAAACAGTATTGCTGATCCAATATTTGACGTAAATCAAACAATTATTACGGGAGAAATAACAAATTTTCGAATTTATTTCTAACACTCACCATTGTAAATTTGGAATCGTGAATAGTTAAGGAATTCCGACGAAGCATGCACTGTGCTGCTGGTAATCAAGTGAACTTAAAAAAAAAAGCCAAAATAAATCATCATAGCTTCCTTACAGCTAACAATCTTTTTTTTGACATAACTCAACGAAATAATAACATTTGATCATAACACTTTAACCACTAGAGGAAGACAAGCAAATGGGAAAAAAAAAAAAAACAGAAGGAGTCGTTAACGACTCACATTCGTTTCATGTAAAAAAAAAAATGCTTGCAGGAATTCAGGGAACATGGCAACCAAAGTGGCGTTCACGCTATCAACGGGAATCTCAAATTTGAAACATCAAATCGCCGCAGCAGGAGGAAACCGTTCATATAATACGACAGTACACTGCAGACTACGTATTTATATCACAACACTGAACAATAATTTGGCTTCGTATTGTAATTTCAAGATTTGTAGATTGCTATGGAAACTACACTCTCCATCCCATGTTGCCAGAATAAATAGGCCTAACATCGAACCCAATAGGCCTAATTTCTCTACTGTTGTCGCTTACGAAACTAAAACGGGACTAACAATTAGGCTTAAAATTAGGATTTAGAATTATTTAAATTCTATCTTCACAGCCAAGCTAACACCGGCTGATCAACAATAATTGTAAAAATTCCAATTGAAAAAAAAATTAGCGTTTGGCGTTGCAGTACGTGCCAGAGGTGTGCGCTTCAACATTGTTATAGAAGGCAGCGTAGAGAGCCGCGGATGTTTCGAATCTTTTGATTGTTGTGAAGTACTATCGTTACTGGTGATTGTTTAGCTTGCAATTAAATGCTTTATTGTTAATATTTTAAATCTAGGAAAGATACTCTGCAATAAATACAAACAATGTAAGCATTATTGACGGCGGCACGTTCTTTGCCAGCTTAACCACGGCGGCTAACGTTGTATTTTACAACGGCGGCAACGTCGCAAAGAGGCTGCAAATAACGAAACGGATACTAAATATGGATGCAAACGAAAGTATTTTAAAATTAATATGAAACGTAGCCGAGCTAAAATGTAAAAAACACCAGCAAAAAGCTTCAGCTCAACTGTAGCCGAATGAATATTGCCCCCAGCTTTTTAAGAACCATTAGCAAACATTGCAAAGCCATTATAATGAGAGGAAATACAAATTTAAAATAATTTTTCTCCGCTCCGCCTACAATAGGCCCAAAGCTTGTTCCCTAGTATATACTTTACCGTATAACATGCTCACTTGGTATCAAAAGTGTGATCCATGTTTTTTTACTTTATTATGTTCACACTGCTGTCTTTCCTTCTGTGTTGGTTTTTAAGCCTTGCAATTTGTTCAATGAAATTATTAGTGGCTCTGGGAATGATGCTTTTAGGTTTTCATCAATTTTACAATTCGCCATTTTTTTCTGTTAAAGTTTGTAGTTTTGTCCAACTTTTTACTATCTTTTATTTTATTTCTTGTAAATAAGTTTTCGTAGTGTGTTTGTTTAGTTGAACCTATTTTGTTTCTTATCTCTTTTTTTATATTGGTCCTATTTTCCTTTTTAGTCACAATAGTATTCTTTTACTTACGTTTGCCCATACGTTGATCTTAGTTTTAATCATTTCTACTTAGTTATTTATTGTTCAGCCATTCCTCTTTCATTTTTTCCACCATTTTTTTTAACACTGTAATTAGTTATGGCATAACTCTTACTTATTACGTCATTATTTATCTTGTTATTCCATTTGGATTTTCGAAACCATGCGCAATGGCTGTTTGCCGTGACGTCACCATGAGTTAGCCAATGACGAACGAGAACAACGGCTGTTTGGCCATCTGATTGGACTAGCCCAGTCACGTGATATGCATGGCGTGTGGCTAAGTAATCTAAGCGTTTCCAGTTTACGTTATTGTTGTACAACTCTAGTTCGTTCATTAGTTTTCTGGGTTCATAATATTTTTATTCTTTAGATCTCTTGGCTTGCATATCTCAAGGATAGTGTAAAACTGATCTACAATTTTCAGTTTAACCACATATCAGATATTTTCAAGTACTTTTGCGTTTGTAAAAATTATATCTATAGGCATGATTTGACAAGTTTATTTAATCTGTGTTCTCCTATATAGCAAGTTTAGTGATATTTTGTATAAATCCAAAGGAAAGCTAACAAATTTTTGAATTTTACAATATCATATTTTTCGTTAACTCTATATTGTTTCTTTCCATAAATTGAAGTTGAAATCTTCTAGAAAATTTTATTTAACTTTAAGTTATTTGCCCCTTTTAGTTCGGTTGTTATGGGAAATAAAACAAAAAACACAAATGCCTATAGATAATATCATCTTAAGCCAGAAATATGTCACCCGATGTGCTATACCTCTCAGCCGCCACCGTTAGCCGCCGCGCCGCATTTTTCTGAGTCAGCCGAACAGCCGCCGAATATTTTTCTGCGGCCGCCTGGCCTAGTACCGCAAATTTTGAAGTTTTAATGCATCAAAATGAAACGAAACAGTCATGAAGTTAGTTGTAACTTAATTGTCTCAAACGGTAAGCTGATGCTCTCGATTGCCATATTTTTTATTTTTTAAAACCCTTTCGTTTCTTAGCAATTTATGCGTGCATATATTTCTGTGGTCATTAGCACACATGGTTACTTTCGGTTTCGTTTTCGTTTTCAGGGTTCGATTAATACGTAATCGTCTGGACCCATTGCTGCGAAAGCATTACTTTAAAAGAAAATGAGTCGTGATGTGGCTCTGATTTTTAATTTGAGGGTTCTTTGAAAATTTTTCCTTTTTTCGTTTGTGATTCATCTACAAATCCATTAGGACACTGTCCCCTTCCCCCTTCCATTTTGTTATTTTCGTGTGCAGTTAGTTTCGTCGCTGATATCTTTTCTTCATTTCGATCGATTTAGCCGAAAATTAGCCGTCAGCCAGCCGAATTTATGTCGGCCGGTGGTGGCCGTAAAATTTGTGGCTAGCCGCAATTCAGCCGAAATTTCAGTTATAAGCCGGCTGAAATTGACAAAATAATGCGGCTGAGGGTATACGATGTGCCTTTAGATTATCATGAACGTTTATAAATATGTCATTGTTGGTTACTTTCAGTTTGAATCGTTCTATAGTCCAGATGATCGTCATATCAACTGGAGGAAATCAGTTATTGGACTTTTCCAAACCACCTTCCACCCAACTGAAAAGCATGATTCTCACTTCTACAAGGTCACTGAGGTAAGTGCGTGCGCTCGTTTTCTCACAATTTTGATAGTAATAATTTGGCCAGATTGAGGTAAATGACGAAAGCTGAGTAAACGGTGACGTAAATTTGATATTTTAAAGTTGCCGAAATTATGTTAATCGGGCTACAAGGGGACAAAATGTGATTCTAAAAGCATTTCTCCACACCTAAAATATTAATAGGCCGCATTCTGAACATCTTAAGTTTTGTGTTAGTCACATTGTTACGGAAAATGACCCAACCTACCTTGGCACTAAGCTGTGGTGGCATGCTTCACGAAACGTGGTATGCTGGATGACACGAAGTGTTCGAGAGGGACAGGTATGGATGGCAGAGCGTACGTAGCGATCATGGTCCCTAGAGGCTGGATCAGAGTCACACGACAGAAAACCAGTAACGTGGGTGTGAGAATCCTAAAATAAGGAAGACGTGACATAGTCCTAACTCGAGTTTATTATCGGTAGGATTTGTCCAGGACGGGGAATATAGAGCAGCGTCATGTGACGTCATATTGGCTACAAGAGAGATAGCTGCAAAGGGCACTAGATTAAAATGGAGGGTTAAACAACGGCACTTCTAGTCAAGGCAGTGCTTTGAGAGCTGATTTCATGGGCTCAAAAAAACGTTGTTTTCTCCAATCCCTTATGCTGCTAGGTTATAACTGGAAAATAAAGATTCCACTTGCTTAAAAATGTCAGCAACTGCCAACAAATCGACAAAAATCGCACATTATAGGCCTTAGAAATCCACTCTTAACAGCATTGATTTCAGTAAGACGCCCTTCTTTTCCCCCTCCAGTGACCCTTGCAGCTATCCCAGTTACTGGCTCCGGCATAGAGTTATATACAATAATACAACGTTGTGTCACTGCCCTATAGCTCCCTGTTGAACGTAATACGAATCCCGGCTTTCCTCCTCTCACGCTCTTCTCTAGAAAAAGTTCTTAAAACACCCAAAATGGCTGAATCTCATATTGTAAACGGTAAATCGAAATACCCTAGTAACACGTACATCCATAATGGAATAGAGCGTGACAATAACGTCGTATTACTATATATAACTCTATGCTGGCGCCAGTAACTGAGCTAGCTGCAAGGTGCACTGGAGGGGAAAAAAGAAGGGCGTTTTACTGAAGCCAGTGCTGTTAGAGCGGATTTCTTAGGCCTAAAACGCACGATTTTTGTCGATTTGATGGTAGTTGCATAAATTTTTAGCAAGTGGAATCTTTTCCGATTACAACGTTGCAACAGAAGGGACTGGAGACAACAACCTTTTTTTTAAGGCTAAGAAATCCGCTCTCGAAGCACTGGCTTGACTACAAGTGTCGTTGTTTTTCCCTCCATTTTAATCTAGTGCCCCTTG
>JAHWFP010004984.1:0-16997 GCA_023313725.1 Lithobius niger | reverse complement strand
GGCTTGTTTTCTTTCTTCATTACTTTGATCGGCATAAATTAGTAGCCGTTATGCAGGGAAGTCAATTGACTTTGGGGACAGGATAACAAGGACTTGTTTTCTTTCTTCAATGCTTTGATGGGCATAAATTAGTAGCCATTATGCAGGGGAGTCAATTGACTTTGGAGACAGGATAACAAGGACTTGGTGGTGAGATAGTAAACAGAAGTGTTTCATGCACTGGGTGTTGTGATTTCAGTCCCAGACCTTAGTCCACCTCTTTGTACCCCGGAAATGTGATTGTGCCTGCTGCCTATGTTTGTTGTTGCATATCCTTTATGATTTAGACTTGGCAACTGAAAAGGATGTTGATTCTAATATTTTTTTTTATGCTTTTATTAATTACGAAAGAAAACTGTTGCGAAAGAATATTGTTGTTCGTCATGCTACAAGTGTTGTATTAAACACAGCAATATTCAATACGAAAATGTCAATAGCAAAAATACCCTTATAAAAACGATAAAAGGGTAACTTCAGTTTGGTGTAATAAACTAAATGGCTTGGCAGTTGAAGTATTAGCTTTTCTAAAATGAAGCCCTCAAAATCCGAATCATTCATTTTCAGTACATGAACAGTTGAACATTGTCTGAAACACAGAAGACATAGTATTATCCAAATTAAAGAATCAGACAACAAAGTATTCAAATAACAGTGTCAACGGGTAAATGATATGATCGATGCTGCAAAGGCAATGATGCATTCTTTTAAGCGTAGGGACATGAAACTGCATTGAGGAGCTATACAGGGTGATCCAACTAAAGTGTTATGAGCCGGTATCAGTGGCGTTACGTACAGGTAGGCTAGGTAAGCATTGCTTACGGGCCCCTGCAACTCGGGGGCCCCGCCAGACGTCGAAATGTGGACATGGACAACATCATTGGGATTTTTGCATTGAAAAAAACATGCCGAAAGTATCGCCTTAAGAGCCTCAAGTAATGAAATAACTATGGTATGTAAATTTCATGTTCAAAGTGCAATATGTTATAATCAATTCCAAGTTCCCATTTAATAAGAGTAATAATGTCGCTGCTAAGCAAAGCTTATAATAACAGTTAAGTAGGTTAAAAACTACCACACAGACACGTTTATTTTATAAATTTTTCCAAACATTATTGTTTGTTTGCATTACGAAATAGTTTTTTGCGGCTGAAAAGTTGTTGGTTGTTTGGGCAACATAAACCAAACAATGTACAGTACGTGTATCATTTGGACCCAGAAAAGTTGAAAGGGTCAAATATATATATTTTTTTGGGGGTGGGGGGTAATAAATAGGGGAGGGCCCGACTATAAATTTTGCTTATGGGCCCTGAGTCACTTTGTTACGCCACTGACCGGTATCATGTGAATGGCTAATGAGAGAATAATAATGATAGAAATGCAATGAAGGGTGTGATGGGGGACGTTTACACGAGAAAAAAGAAATGACCTTGAATTGATATTTCAAGGGAATCCTCGTGCGTTCTTCCAAACGAGATACGATGCTGCAAAAAAGTAAATTAGAAAGTTGGACGCAAGGAGACAATGTGACCAACCAAAAAGCAGCCAGCATGTTCAGCAGTGCAGCCAGCATGTTCAGAGTTAGCTTTTAAACACCATCGTGACATTTTATTTATTATCCGATTTTGAATCTGATTTTTTGGTTGGTCATATTGTCTCCTTGCGTCCAACTTTCTAATATTCTTTTTTGCCGCATCGTATCTCGTTTGGAAGATCGTACGAGGATGACCTTGAAATATGAATTCAAGGTCATTTCTTTTTTCTCGTGTAAACGTCCCCCATCACACCCGTCATTTCATTTCTATCATTATTTTTCTCTCATTAGCCATTCACAGGATATCAGCTCGTAACACTTTAGTTGGATCACCCTGTATACAAATGCCCAATGACACCTACAGGACACCTTGAAAGAATGCATCATTGTCTTTGCAGCATCGATCACATCATTTGCCCGTTGACTCTGTTATTTGATTACTTTGTCTCATTCTTTATTTGGATAGAATGATGTCTTTTAGCACCCAATGCCATTTTAGGGTTCATTTTAACCTCCGTTTTAGTGTCCATCGCGTCTTTTTAGCCCCTATCATAGTGTTTTATCTCAACCTTACGTCCAACAGTCGTGTGAAAATAACAACGCTGAGACAAAGTCATGAACAATGTAAAAACAAGTTTCAACGATGGAAAATTACTGAGCACTGTGCAACTAATTACTAACCACTGCGGCACTACCTACCATACAGAAAAAGCCAGATGCAGTAGTTTTCCACAGCCATGAGGTTGTGAGAAGCAGAAAGTGTAAGCAAGACATGGTGCAAGGTTTAACTGTTATAAAGCCGAACGTTCAAAACAAGATGTAGCTTTCGTTTAGAACTTGTGTGGTGCCACCTTAGTTACTTCGTTTTTAGGTAGTGCATACATGTGCACACATCAGATGTGTCGTCAATTTTCATGCAAAAAATAAGCATGCAAAAAAAAATCCTTACCACTCACCCAAGAAAGGTAATGCCTCGTCAACACATGACCGCATGGCAAAGAAAGACAAACTCCCAGAATAATTCAAATTACGCAAAATCGAACGTTCAAAGAAGTGGTAGCTTTTGATTAGAACTTGTATGGCGCCACCTTAGATACTTTGTTTTTAAAGGTGGTGCATACATGCACACACGTCAGATGTGGCTTAAATTTTCATTTTATAAGCACACACAAAAATCCTTGCCACTCAGACCAAGAAAGGTGATGCCTTGTCAATACATGACTGCATAGCAAAGAAAGACCAACACCCAGCATAATTCAAAATACTAAGTCTGCCGAGCCGATCCCGAGCCGAGCGCTCAAAAAATCTTGGCTCACCGAACAGAACCGAACAGGTCAGTGCTGCTGAGCAGAACCGAGCCGATCAGTGCTGCCGAGTAGAAACGGACACGTGTATTAATCAGCACTTGCTAAATACCACGCAGGCTTCGAGAAACAACAAATCTTTTCTCTAGAACAGAATGGTGAAAGAGAATGTCCGAAAAAGCATAAACTAAAGTAGCTAATCTGCTCGAATTACCTGTAAATCGCGTATTGAATTTTGCGGTAGCCGTTTAACCTTCCTGCAACACGAACCATGCATTGACCGTAATCGTCCACTGGAATCGACTAAAAACACCATAATGAAGCTCGTGTTCAAGGTCCATCGGCCCCAGAATCGCATGCCAAGACTAGATGCGAGCGAATGGACGTATAGTTGCCTCGGTTTACCAAGCATTACCAATCATGCTCTGCTTGGCGAGAATCGGCTCGGCAGCTCGGAATCGGTACAGCCCTTACAAATTACCATTGAAACTCCAGATTAATTTATTGTTCCACTGGTCGATTACTAGCATGTGAATAAAGAATATCAGTCGATTTCAGTTGAATTAGTAATAACAGTAATTTTTTTCCCTAGCGTTCACACACGAGAGCAGGCCAGAAAAGTACTTCAGTATGCTAAACCACATCTAGAACATGACGTCATTAGACACGCATATCAACGCCGTTTTACTGCTTACAATGGTACGTACCCATTCTTTTTTGCCTTTCAGTGCTAATTTTTAGGGGAGGAAACTTATAGTCTAACGATGGCATGATTACTTTAATTGGTTTATCTTATTTTAATGACAGTCCAATAAATAATGGTAAGAGCAGCTGCAAGCAGGTAAAAAAACAATATGCACGTGTAGGAATTTATCAAGGCTATGTAATGGCGCAACAAAACTCCATAGCTTATCTTCCCTGCAAACCCAACATAGTGGCACTGCAGGAAACTTCAGGTGTAACTGAAGTCAAAAGTTCTTCGGTTCAACATACAATAAATTGAAACGTTTGGTGCCCCTGCAGTAACGATTTTTACAAAACAGTATAAATCCAGTAAAAATCACATGCAAACTACGTCATAGAAGAAAAACCAGACAGTGACATTTGATAATTCATCTTCATTTCTAGTCAGTTCTCAGTAATTAATAATTACTGCGAGCGTCGCCAGCAGATGGTGCCTCCAAAGCTTCATAATCTATGGGCTTTTCCAGTCTTCAGGCCATGTTGGTCGCTTCTTCACGATGACATCCACAATTCCACATAGAGTGAACAGCAGAAAGATCACCACTTCTAGATGCCAATTCTAGATGCCAACAAGCTCTCCATATACGACTGCTGATGCAAGATAGCCCCATATTCCCCAACTGGGTTACTGCACGGTCTGACACTACATTTGTCGCAGACAACAGGGACGGACGCGACAGGGATGGGCACAACAAGGTTCCACACAATATCACTATGTAGAATAGACACAGATGCAACCAATTCATTCAGAGGTCTCCAAACGTAAAGTAGATCACCTTTCTCACTTGGCATTGGGCAGGCCCACACGATGTAATACTCAGGACAACCGCCAGAAACATTGAATGCCTCCAAGAGATACAAATATTGTGTCATGCACGTCATCCAGTTCATATAGAGCAGCGTCAAGTGACGTCATATGGCTAAAAAGAGACACCTGCAAGGGGCACTAGATTGAAATGGTAGGTTAAACAACGGCACTTCTAGTCAAGCCAGTGCTTTGAGAGTGGATTTCGTAGGCTTAAAAAACCGTTGTTTTCTCCAATCCCTTATGCTGCCTAGGTTGTAATTGGAAAATAAAGATTCCACTTGCTTAAAAATGTCAGCAACTGCCAACAAATCGGCAAAAATCGCGCGTTTTAGGCCTAAGAAATTCAGTTTAATAGCATTGGCTTCAGTAAGACGCTCTTCTTTTCCCCCACCAGTGCACCTTGCAGCTAACCCAGTTACTGGCTCACCATAGAGTTATATACAATAATACTACGTCGTGTCACTGCCCTATAGAATTGATTCTACAAATAACGCCATGCTGGTGACGTGACAAAAATGTGGCGGGAAAAGGATCAGATACGTATCTTTCTCAGATTCCCATCAGCAATTGCCACGTCCATAATTCTGTTCCCATAGCACTAAATTGTGGCCCACAATCCAATACGACTGGACTCGAGATTTCCAAATAGACATTGCTAATAGTTAATTTGGTCACCGAGCTAATTTGGCCTGGACACCTCCGAGTGACGACCACAAAAAAAAAAACTAACCCTGCATCTACGAGAGCAGAAGCACTTTCGAGATACGCTGCGTAAATTGCCACCATTAATTCATATTTTGTACCAAGTGTTACACGCCAGAAGTCAGGAAAAAAATGGGAAATGAATGGATAACATATGAACTTTAAATTAGCCAACGAAAAGAATAATTTGTGGAGCTTTATTATACATTGGCTGCCATAGCTCTCGCGTCGTTTGCAAGTGGAATCGCAGTCTGGTCTTCTTTCTAAAATCGTCAAAAGACGTAGTGGCCTACAACCAGTAGCTTCAGAGCCAATTGTTGCTCCTATCTTAAATCTGACATTTTTTTTTATTATTTGAAATTTGTTGCATTTTTGTATCGTTTTGAAACGGCTAAAACGACCGAAACACTCGACGCTGATGACATGTATTTGTATAGAGCAGCGTCAAGTGACGTCATATTGGCTACGAGACACCATTTGGAGGTAATAGCTACAAGGTGCACTAGATTAAAATGTAACGGAAAAAACGGCAATTCTAGTCAAGACAGTGCTTTAAGAGCGGATTTCTTAGGCTTAAAAGAACGTTGTTTTCTCCAACAACAAAAATCGCGCGTTATAGACTTAAAGAAATCCGGCCTAATAGCATTGGCTTCAATAAGACGATCTTCCTTTCTCCCTCCAGTGCTCCTTGCAGCTAACCCAGTTACTGGCTCCACCATAGAGTTATACACAATACTACGTCGTGTCACTGCCCTATATTCTGCGAGTGTTTCAGTCATTTTAGCTGTTTCAAAATGAGACAAAAAAACAAGACAAATTTTAAATTACAGGCCCTGGGCCAACGAGCGCCAAGGAAGCTTGGACTGTGGTTCTACGCCCAAACGATGCAAAATCAATGGTAGTCAATTTCATTCATTACTGGAAAAGCTATTTTCGTTGTCGACTATAATCGTTTCGTAAGCACCCTGGAAAGCAGTAAGTTTTGGAATGAAACAAACCTACTGGTATAAAGGGATACTTCAGTGATTGTAAAGACGTATCACATGTCCACATTAGTGCATAAACTCACCAAAAAGTGTGCGGTAGTCGAAATTTGCCAAACTTTGCGGTCTTGTTTCTCTTCGGTTTGACGTTGGGGGGGGGGGAGTTGTGATTATATTGTACCCTCCCTAGTACCCCTGGGGGGGGGGGGGGGTATAGAATAATTGAAGCCTTCAGCATTAAACCAACCCAACCTGAACCAAATTGACCTGGCAGAAAAAAGTTAAAAGTTGATGTGAAGTGAAAATGGACGATTACCTGCAATAGTTCGCATTCTGATGTTTTCGTCCTTTTTCTGTTTATATTTTTGGTATGTTTTCCATACTGGCTCTTGGTGCACCTTTGTGGAAGTGTACGTCTGAAACGCATAAATGAAAATATACTAACACCAAAAGAAAATTGTCCAAATCATTCAACATCATCCTTCAAAAGACCATAATCTCCTACTGTTTATTAAATTTAAAATACTTCCTTTCCGTGCATGGCCGTATTGCTGGCAAAGTGTTCACGTTTTAAAGTGGTGTTTATATTTTGAAAAACAGTCGCTGTCTCGTGAAGTTCAATAATAATGTACAGTGCACAACTATTATACTAGGGACACTGTTGTACTAGGAACAGGTCATCACACGGTTAGGTAGTTGGCAACGAGTGCATGGCTTCGGGCCCTTGCTCCGTAATAAATTATCTGAATCTGAGTCATCACACGTTCGTAGAACCAGAGGCAAAATATCTATAATTGGTCAAGTATCCACAATCTAGAATTAAATTCCTCTATACATTACAGACCGATATCCGAAGTGCTCAAACTTTTAAGAATTATTACTTTGTTTCCTTTTCCATTACTATTGTTTTCATTTTGTGTTTAGAAAATTTTTATCTCATAATAGTGGGGAGCAACTGGTCAAATTTGGGAGTCCGTGTAAATGTTGTGATACAATATTCCGTTTTTTTTTGTTTGTTAACTGGTACCCCAAAGAGCACGAAAACGCTTGTTGCCACTTCCGAAACTTATGCAGGAGGTGGGGGAGGGGTGGAGGGGTAGGGAAAGGGAAGCGCATTCTCGGACACTACGTGTTTGGCCATAACTTTCTTAATTTTTATGATAGAGAACCCTAATTTGGCTCAAATTAAAGGAAATTTAATTATCTAAAACTTTTAATCCGTAATTTGCCTAAAACACAAAATTAACCTGTTATAGGCAGAAAGACTTAAAAATCGTACATTTTTAAACTTATTTTTGCTGATAAACTTAATTTCGATTGTCAGACAAATTTTGTATGCTTTTGTATGATAGCACTGCTGACTACTGTTTAAAGGTTGAAAAATAGGTGTGTTTCCTTTTTAATCACTTATACATACTCGGCAGCAAGCACAGCCATAGCAGATGGAATTAGAAAGAATCGTGTACAGGGTGATGCATTTTTGGTCAATTCAACTATACCACCATTGGCTTGCATACTTCTTTTAACACGCTCTAAAGCATGGTCAGCTCCAATTGCACAAAATCGAACTATGTTTCTATTTACAGCCCAGTTTCGCATGCAAAACTGTTTATAAACTTTAGGGCTTTCAATTTCTACTGTTCATTTATGCGTAATGGTGTTATTGTGAGCAAATAGGTACTCGACAAGCCAATGTAATGAAGAGAGGTGATGTCTACAGTCACTGATCCCTACTGCCGTAAGCAATTGGCATAATTCAAGAACAAGCATTGACTGAAAATGCTTCTTCTAGGCATTTTACTGCCTATGCTATTGCAGCTTTTGATGCCAACTGAGTTGTAAAGGGGGGGGGGAACTGAGGTTTAATGGCGCATCGACAGCTAGGTCATTAGTGCCAACCTCAGTCAAAGAGCAGTGGCCGAGGATGCCTGTGTGCCACACGTTACAGAGATGTCAACCAAAGCCCAAATCTGTATCTTATCGTGCATCTGTACCTCCTGCAAGAAATGAAGAACCCCGAACAATAAAAGCTTACTCAATAAGCTTCATGGTTGGACAGAATCATCGCCATTGTCCCACGGAAGGTGGTAAAGGCGTCAAACACCATCAAGATGGTGACAATCAAAAAGAAAGTGACGTACTGTGAGAGGCCGCCAACACCAATGACATTAAGGAGGGATTAACCCCCCTGAAAAGGAAGCATTGAATAAGGCTGGTGTGACCGATACGCAAATGGGCTAACACCACCTCTTCCTGCTAACTGCAGCAATCAGCTGAGTGCCGAGTTGTAAAGGTTTCGAGCTTCGAGGTTACTGAACAGAGCTTGAACAGTTATTAAATGAGTTTCCATGAGTCTACGTACGTGTTTACCCTCTAGAATGGAACCTGTTGTTACAGTTATAAACGCCACTTTCAATTCGTCCTATAACTAGCCCACTGTTTTAATTGTAGTTTCCAATGCATAGCCATGGTTATGTGTAGTTCCCCAGGCCTGAAAACCAAATGTCCCACGTCAGGTTTGTTCATTTGCAGTTGTTTAGCTTGGCTGTATAAGCACACGTCCAATGCTGAGACAGTTTTTTGGCCCTGCCCCATTACTATGTGGTTAACACTTTGTGCCTGAAACAGAACCATTTACATTGCTGATCATTCCGCTGGTGGTGCAAGTGTTATGGGGGTGACTTGACTGCAGTCTAAGGCATAGCAGTGGTTGTGTAAGGCATCAGGTGGCTGTGTAAAGCTGATCATGTTGGAAAACTTAATTTTCCACTCATCTCTTCGCTAACGTTAAACTATACATCGTTTTGCAGAAGAGAACTTCTAGTTTTAAAGTATGCTTTTCCTATAAGCCAGACCTTCGTGTTGTTTCTTTTTGTGTGGTCTACAGCATATGATATTTTGAATTCAGGATAAGTTGGGCACCTTGGCATAGGTTTGGATAGCACAGAACAGTCAAAATTAGAGTTGCTGAATTAGAAAGAGATACTGAACAAGTTCCAGAACTATCTCGTACCCATTGTACTGGTGCATTATCATCTGCTTGTTAATGTTGGTAAATGGCCAGTGCTGCGGCATGTGTTGCTTTTTTTTTCCATCTGCGATATCTTCCATGAAGTTGACGTTGTCTGGCACAAAATATAAGTATCGTTTTCTTACAATAATAACACCACATTGTTATTGAAGATGGTGTCTACAATGCACTCTACTAATTGAATTTCATGCTTAAGAAGACGGCTGTATTCAATAGAAAAGCCCAATCTGCGAAGCAAATTAACAAGAGTTTTGTTTCTAGTGGCTTGGTGAATTGCCATACCCACAGAAAACTGATGAGGAGTGACACACAGTCTGTATTTCATTAGGAGATGAACATCTTACTTGCCTCTCACTATATGTCAGAGCCATAACAGTTTGTGAAATACTAATGGCTGCACTCTTCACTTCATTTCTGTGTGATGAAATACTTTCTTCCCCCCATGCCACCTGAAATGTACACCTCAGGAGGAATTACGTTATCCGGTGTATTAACAGTCCTGTGAACTCTTACTTTTCTGCTCCATGAATGCACTTTCGGAATATAAGAGCTGCATTGTAAGAGGCAGTTGACAACATACAAGTTTTATAGCTACAAGATAGTTCTGGTAATCGTTCAATATCGCTTTCTAATTCTGCAACTCTACTTAAAGACTGTTCTATACCATACAGACCAATACCAAAATGCCTAAGTTATTCCGACTTCAAAATTTCATCTACTGTAGACCACTCTGAAAGTAACAATATTAACGTATAGGTTACAGGAAAAGCATAAAATAAAATTGGAGTGCTTTTTGTAAGGCGATATGTAACTTGACGTTAGTGAAGAGTTGACTTAAAAATCAAGTATCCCTAAATGGTAAGAATTCGATTCTTACGCAACAACAGCTTTGCTTTCGACTGGAGTCCATCTTACCCCACTGATACCTGCACCTCAAACAGAATGGGCAGCATTGTACGCTGTTCTGCTTATAAACACATAGTAATGGGGCAGGACTCAAAACAAATTGGACATGTGCTTATACATCCAAGATAAAAAAATAAAAAAATGCAAATGGTCGTGGGCCATTTTGTTTTCAGGTCATGGGAATAAACATAACCGTGGTTTGCTTAGATGCATTGGAAACTTCATTGAAAACCGTGGACTAGTATGACTCTGGTGCAACAAGTTCCATTCTAGAGGTTAAACATGTATCGTATGTAGAGGCATGGAAGAAAATTTAATAACTGTTCAACCTATGTTTACTCTTTAGAACTCAGCGTACGGAATCAAAAGATGCATTGGAAAAAAATCAATCCAATGCCTAAACGAAACATTTTCAACCAAAGACAATAAAACAATGATAACGGCATACAAGAAAGCTAAAAATGTACTAGTGGTTTGTGGAATCTACCAAGTAATGGATGAATTCGATGCAATTTTAGATAAGAATCCAACAGCATAGGCTGTATTACTTTACGTACAAATGATTACTGAATTATGCCAGTTGGTAACTTATTAAGGAACGGTGCATGACTGGAGATTTCACTTCTCATCACTAGATGGACTTGTGAAGTTCTTCCTGCTCATGATAAACATCGTTACGCATGAATGATACTGGTGTACTTGGCTGAAATGCAAATGGTAGAAATTAAAAGCCTTAAAGTTTATAAACAGTTTTACGCGGGAAACTAGGTTGTCAACAGAAACATAATCCCATTTTGTACAATTGGAGCTGACCAAGCTTTAGAGCGTGTTAACAAAAATATGAAAGCCAATGGTTGGTACAGTTGGATTGACCAAAAATCCATCACCCTGTACACGATTCTTTCTAATTCCACCTGTTACAGTTGTGCTTGCTGCTGAGTATGTATGAGTGATTAAAAAGGAAGCACACCTATTTTCAACCTTTAAACAGTAGTCGGCAGTGCTATCATACAAAAGCATACAAAATTTGTCTGACCATCGAAATTAACTGTTTTTAGCAAAAATACCTAATAAAAGCTGAACGATTTTTAGTTCTTTCTGCCTATAACAAGTTAATTTCTTGTTTTAGGCAAATTCTGTACGAATAAAAGTTTTAGGTAATTAAATTTCTTTATTTTGACCCAAATTAGGGTTCTCTACCATAAAAATTAAGAAAGTTTGGCCGAAAACGTAGTGTCCAGCAATGCGCTTCCCCTCCCCTCCCCCTCCACCCGTCCCCCCCCCCACCCCCTGCATAAGTTCCGGAAGTGGCAACAAGCGTTTTCGTGCTCTTTGGGGTACCACTTAACAAACAAAAAAAACCGGCATATTGTATCACAAAATTTACACGGAAAACCAGTTGCTCCCCCACTATAAATGTTGTCTTTTTTAATTATGTTGTTGAGTTTACTACTTGGTGAAATGCGCAGTTTTTTCGACTTTTACGTTTATAGTTGGGGATTGCACTGGTGTATGCATGTATTTATGTATATACGTATTGTTATTCCTTGGTGTATCACTTGTATTTGGAATGGGCTTCGAATAGGCCTAAGTATTCGATCGAATTTGATAGTATTCTTTATACGCTAAACTTAAATGGAAAAATACCGGCAAGCGATGTTTACTATGGCATGAGTACGACATTGCGATTCAAAGTTCACACTTCACCACTAATAAATGAACAATCATAAACTCTGTCCACTTGAATTTTTGGTGGATTAACGCAGCGTCCACTTTCTTCAGAAGTCCAGGAGTTTATGATTGTACAATTATTAGTGGTGAAGTGTGAACTTTGAATCGCAGTGGCTAAACTTAAAGCCAGTCTTCCTTCTTCCTCCGTCTTCGTCTTCTCCTTCTTTTCCTTCTCCTTCTCTCCTTATTCTGCGTTTTCTTCTCTTTTTGCTTCTTCTCCTTATTATTCATCTTCTGCTTATTATTCTCCTTTTTCTTCTCCTTCTCTGCTTATTCTTCTTCTTTTATTTCTTCTTCTTCTCCTGCTCTCCTATTCTTCTTCTTCTCCTTATTATTTATCTTCGTCTTATTCTCCTTCTTCTTCTTTTCCTTTTTCTTCCCTTTCGCTCCTTATTATTCTTCTTCTTTTCCTCCTCCTTCCTCTTCTTCTCCTTCTCTCCTTATTCTCTTCTTCTTTTCCTTCTTCTTCTTCTTCTCTTCTTATTCTTCTTTATCTCCTCCTTTTTCATCTTCTTCTCCTTATTATTCATCTTCTCCATTTCCTTCTTCTTCTATCCTTATCCTTATTCTTCTTCATCTCCTTCTTTTTCTTCTTCTTCTTCTCCTTTTTCTTCTTATTCTCCTTCTTATTCATCTTCTCCTTTTCCTTCTTCTTCTTCTATCCTTATCCTTATTCTTCTTGATCTCCTCCTTTTTCTTCTTCTTCTTCTCCTTTTTCTTCTTATTCTCCTTCTTATTCATCTTCTCCTTTTTCTTCTCCTTCTTCCTTTTCATGTTTTTTTTGGCTTTATAATAGCTACATTTTCTTTCGTTCATTTTATGTTTTCAGCCAAGTATGACTTTGCACGCGAACTCCACCTCAATTACATCCCGAGTCAGTATTCGCTTATCCCAAGGGAGTTTTTCCTCTCGCAGAAAATTTCCATGCTAGGCTACTCCTTCGATTTGTTTGAGGTAATTTAGTATTTGCATCTAACATTTTTTTTCTTTTTAGCTATGTTTATATTTTATTCGACTGAGAAGTTTGGATTTCTCTTGTTTATGTGTTGAAGAAAACTCTAGCAATGAACCCTCTCAATTCGAGTCCAATTTTATTAATATTGCACAACACCGTCTGTAAATTCAGTCATATAAAAACACCATAATGGGTAAAGGAACCCATCAAGTTTTCGCCATAGAAAGTAGTGATATCAGATCCAAAATGGCTGCCACCAAGTTTGTAGTCGTTCAAACCTGATCATTCAAGCTTAAATGTTAATCACCGACGTGTCAGTTAAGATTGAGTGATCAGGGTTGGAACGGAACACATGGTGATTTTTGTATGACATCACCCCTTTTAGTTGTTTTCTGGTTTCACTTTAGTTGAACTGTCGACTGAGAGCTCCTTATGAAATATAATTGTAAACCGTTTATTTAACAGCCTAAAGAAAATCGTCACTTTGGTATAATTAATTGTCTCTGATGAATTATATTTCCAATTAAGCGCCCGTTGATTAAGTGCCCGCTGATGAATTATATTTCCAATAAAGTGCCCGTTGATTAAGTGCCCGCTGATGAATTATATTTCCAATTAAGTGCCAGTTGCCCATTTGATTGTAAAACAGAAAGTAGTGAGCACAATAAATTAGTTCAGACCTATTTAGATGATTTTTTCTGTTTTTTTTTTTTTATTTTTATATTCAAGAAGTGGTTAACCTCCACGGATTTTTTTCCCCTTGAACAACTGAGTAGCAGACGAAGAGGATAGTTTATTTATATCAGATACGTTACAATTACAATATAACAATTCGATTTAATTGTGAAATGAAAACAATAAGTTAACTGAGTGTTCTCGGGCGTGGAGGACAATTATTTTGATAACAGATGGCGTGTTCCCAACGTTCACGAAAATAGCATTACAAATGAGTACAATGTTTTGAGTTAAAACCTCCCCAAATGTTCAAACCATAAAAGGTATCTAATGTCGGTAAACGTGAACTGAATGTGAAATTTCAGGCTTATCATTCGCGTAAATTATTTTCTCTGAGTGGAATTAGCTAGTGATAAATAAGTAGTTTGTAGTTAGCATGAAACCAACGATGCTGAGATACCTTTTTCGTATTGAAATTCTTTACGGACAGCTCTGAAACGGGACTTTCTATTGTCTACTCGGTAAACCCCGTCGATCTACACAATTTCCAAAACTTTCTGTGGCATTAATATTTAGTATTCAATACCACAAAATGCCGGTGTAAAGTATCGGGTAAGTAGCTAGCCTTCGCCAAAACACTGATAATATCTTGATTTGAATAACAATCGGATGCCAACAATTAGACTCCATGGAAAGCTAACAATCTGAATTTCATGGGCGAAGTGCTAGAGTGCTTCTAGATATTTCAAATTTTTGAGCTTTTGATTTGGCATTTCAATTTCTACTGATACCGGCAGAATTTAACATGGGCTAACGCCATTCCATTTCTTTTTTTATATAGCATTCTGGTTATTTTAAGATAGGCAGTCGTGAGGAAATTTCAGCAGTTTCATATAAAAGTTACGTAGCCCTCAACTAGCCTAAAATTGCTATATGTTGTTAATTTGTTTAACTATTGTAAAAAAAGTTGCTTAAAACACAAATGGAAAAAGTTACAAAATAAATAAAACCTATTTATCATCAGTTTTTAAATATCTACTTTAAACTGAATCAACATTCCGTCATTGCAGCGAGCAGTTAATACCAGTTCTGTTGAGTAACTTGTTGTGTACTACATGGATTTAAAAATTTGATTAAAACCCCTTTTTTTGTAAATCCTCCAAGATCATAACAGTTCAGGGTCTTTACAAGTTAGAACTTCGACATCAGATACGTTACATCTTGCAGCAATAAGATATATGTATGGCTAGATTATTAAAAACGATAAATACTACTCTTTCTTTCAATATATTTTTTCACGTTTAGCGTTTTAGTTCGTTGTGTTACGTTCTGTTGATCGTGAGAAGATAGTTAGTAAATGAACATGTGGCAAGATGATTTAAAGTGGCACTATCACCGATTAAAAAGCGAACGAAAATACCATGGCGCCATCTAGCGGCAGTGATATTGTTAACCTTTATAGCTAGCTCCAAGGCGCACGAAGACGAACCAAATTTTCACTCAACAATTAAGGATGTCATGGCTTGTTTGTTTCGTTAAAAGAAATGCCGTTATGCATTCCTTCGCTTGGTGCAAGCAAGAGCTAGGTACTACACAGCGCTAGATGTTGTCAGATTTCGTTTGCTTTCAATCGGTGATAGTGCCACTTTAAGGTGTCTTTATAAAAATAAGGTCATTGTAGTTTGGCGTTACAGTCACCTGGCGTGTGTCAGTAAATGTGAGGCGTTACCATTTGGTCGAACACCAGAATACCATCAAAAAACCAAAGCGAAAGAGTGAAGTTGAAAGAACGATTTCAAAATTTCTATAGTGTTTGCGGAACTTCCTGATTTCTCCCAGAATGAACACAAGTAATCGATTGTATGGTTTTGGCAGCAGAGTACCTTGTTGATATCCAAAATAGTTACAAAAACAATGGCGGCCGTCGATTAAACCCGCCCCCTCCAGGAAGATCACAAAATACGTGCCGGACTCAAGATACACCGCGCACACAATAAAAACATAGTGGTACAACAACGGGTACTGACAACGTAGTAGCAACTCCAAAGACTCGTATCTCTCGGCTGTGTTAGGAGTCGTTTCTAAAAATATCTACAATGGTAAAAGAAACAAACGTTAATCCAATTTTCGGACAACTGGATAAAATCTGCGTGCAAAGTTTGAACACCGTGGATGACAACATACTATTGCAGACAACTAACCAGTGCTTTTTATGAGCCATCTTTTCTAAAACATAATAATAATTTTCTTACCCATTTTCTGCAAATAATAAAAAAATAAGTCAATGTCAAATTATACCTTTTACAGTTTAAGATGGTTTCTTTTCTAAGTTACAAATAATTTGCCGGTAACGCTTCAGTTGCACATTTATTTCGGAAAAACAATTTTAAAACTGTGAATGATGTGTTTATGACATCTTGAAGTAAAATAAAAGAAAAGTTTTAGCCACTAAGACACCTTCAAATTTAATGTAGCCAGCGCTTTTGCCTAATGGTGTTGCGCTACAAAGGCTTATGCATGCAGTCGATTGTTGCTGCCCACTTTGAAACAATTCAACTCAGTTCTGAAAGCCTGCTTCTATGAAATAAATACGACATTATATGGTTTCTACATGCCAAATTCGAGGCCTTCTTTAGCCTTACATTCGCCTATCAAAAGTTATACCTGTTATACAGTTCTGACACTGTCATTTTGCATGTTGCAAGTAATACTAACAGAAAACTAACACTCGTTTCGGTATCCTCCACAGATAATTACATAACCCTTTAGATGCACTGCATTTTTATTTTGTTTCGGTTTTAGAATAAGCAGGTAATTAGCTTTGTAACATTATTCACTTTTTGCAGTGCTTAGATGTAAATAAATACAACTTTTTCACGTCTCCTCCATTGTAGCTGGTTTATTTTTAGCCTGTTTGATATTACTTTAAAAATGTCAAATCGTTGATTTTGACTTTTAGAGTTTCTATCACTTCCATAACTGGAGCGCAATCTCATAATTAAAAAAAAAATCAGCAGTACAGCGCGGATCTAGTCAGTAGTAGAAAAACACATTTTCAAAACCCCTGACGAAGATTGCAGGAAGAGCCTCAACAGCCCCTTCAGGGTAATCGAAAATTTTCAAATACCTTGCGGTATTTATTTATTTTTCTATTTAGAAATTGCACGTTAGTTATGGAACAAATAAGTGAAAATCTGTTTGATTTAATTGGTTAGTTCAAGAAGCTGATTTGATTGCTAACTACATAGGGGAAACGCAGTGCCAGCGTCAAAACTGCCAGTGCAGAGTATTGTGAGATTTGTTCAAGGTCCTCAACTTCCAACTCCGGGCATACGACCAGAGAGAGGGGTCCGTTTTTAAAGTTCCGTTGTGTATTGGTTGGTAACGCGATTCGATATCACATTCTGTTGACTGGGAGACCTAGCTCCTAACAACTGGTCTGTGTGGTGTACCATTTCATTAGGGTTCACAAGGAAACCACAAGGATCTTACTTTTTGTGCTGGACTTAGTTATTTTGTCTTCTTGCATAGGTATCTGATCCAGGCGAGGAAGGAGTTAAAATCGATCAGCGGATCTATTCTGGCCTA
>JAHWFP010004983.1:44692-68655 GCA_023313725.1 Lithobius niger | reverse complement strand
CAACAAATAAGCACATTTTTGACGCTACTGAAAACTCGCTCCTTGGTTCAAAAATTACTTCAATGTTTATATTAATGTCTACTCATGTTTGAATAAAGGTTCGTCAAAACTGTTCTTATCATTACAGGATTTTTATTGAAATTTACAGAGAGTTTACACCTTTACCTCTTATTAGGTGTAAGAATTTGACATAAAATTGTTTGATGTCTTTAAATTTGCGTTTTATGGTCATGAGCATGCTCCCTCGGTGGAGCTACAATGAGGTCAAAAGCCGTGCTTTTTTAGGGCAAAGCTTTGTTTGGCAATCACCTTACTTTTACGGGTGAAGGTCACCTGCTAACTGGGGTGATATAGAGACCGCAGATCTTAATTACACTAACGTTTTAAGTATACTGACCATTATGAAAGCAGCATCAATTCAGACACAATTGAAGTATAAGCTAATAACGTAAGTCTTACATTAGCGATAATGTAGTTCAGAAGACTACCTTTGGCCATACATTTCGTTGGTGTGGACTAGGACTCGAGCCGTCTACACAGTCTGTCTCTTCAATCGACATGCCCACTTTTCCACAGGTTTTTCCACTTTTCCACAGGTTCAATCCACATGCCCACTTTTCCACGCCAGTTTTTTGTGGCCATGGCGGATGAGTAATGAGAGCATTAGCCTAGTTACTGACCGTTAGTAATTAGTTCTTTTGTTACTGGAAAGGGGACCGCAGAGCCATAACGGATCAAAATTTTGAGAAATTACCGCCCACACAAAACGTGTATCTATTAAAACATATAGTCATACAACGTGAAAAGGCAGTATCTACTCAGTTACTGCCTTGTTCAGTTGTGTTACCAAGCAGGTAAAAGCAGTAAGTGCAGTAATTGGGGTTAAATATATGATTTTTGAATTTTTAACAACATGCCAAAAAAATGAATAAGTTTTGGTAGTACTTGTGCCAAGTTAGAAGACTGTACAAAAAATACAACTGCTCGGGAAAAAAAATTCACATTTCTTCGTTTTTCTTAAAATGATGATTTTGCACTTACTGCTCTTTTAATATGGACGGCAGCATAGATTTAATGGTAAAAAAAAACTTTGAATAAAAAAATCAGAAAAGCCAAGTAAACATACTGCCATGGTAGAATCCTTATCTTCGTACTGTATCTGTAATTTCCTTTTTCTACAGTAAAAGGAAGTAGTGGAAGTTGTTGTCTATTAAATAATCTGTGGTTCCATCTCATTACACCCTCTATAGCTTTATTTGTAAGGATAGTTGTTCCCCTGCCCATCCGCTACCAACAGCCCTAAATCGCCCCAACACTGCTACTTGTCTGATAGTGTCATCACACGTTTACTGATTTTGATGTTCAAACATACTTTCTAGTTGCCGTTTCGAAAATATCCACTACCTGCAAATTCTTGCATTCAGTTCCTGTAATGCCCTCTCTCTCTCTTGAGGGTTTTTAACTCTGAAGATCCGGTCAGCAGCGCAACCCAACTGTGCATGCATCATGCGCAGCCCTCCATAAAAGTATTCATGCTAGACGGCCTCCCATCTCTTTCCTCAAGCTTCCGCTCAAGATGGCCACATCACTCTTTCCCTCTTGTAGCAAGACACTACCACCGCCATTGAAGCTTTCGCGCTAAAGAAGTCTGTAGCTTTTCACCGGAAGAGGACTCAAGCTTTTGACCGAAAGAAGCCGCCTCTGATGAAACTTTCGCTGAAAGACGTTCCCCTGTTACATTGGATTTGAAGTTCTTCGTCGGCCGTCTTTGCCCGTCCTCACAGGCAGCCAACCACCGCCTCCATCTTGTATTTTGTCACAAAGCAAAGACAACAATGATGTTGCTGTTCATCGTCTGGCAGCTGTTGCCTTGTCTGTGCTTCTCACCTTGAAAGAATGACAACAATGGAGTTGCAGCTCATGTTCTGCTGCTTTCACCCGTCTCCACAAGCGCCCTGCCGCAACCTCAACCGTGCTTCTTACAACAAAAAGAAAGACAACGATGCCGTTACAGCTCATCGTCTGCCGCTTTCACACGTCTCGATAAGCGCCTTGCGCTTTATTGTAATTTGTGCCGAACCAGATTATCCTTTCTGTCCTGGTTGCTACTACACTATCAGACCGAGAACAAAGATCAACACAAAGGCCGCAGTCAACTCTTCCTCAGTTCAACAAAGACTTGCTTATGAAGACCGCAACATCAACTGCACAGACAACAGCATCTAATTCACTGCTTATGAACTAAAGTCTTTTTTCCACACTCCGGGCTCTCCCAACCGCATCTCCATCCAAGTGACATCCCCATTTGACATCCTGAAGACGCCCGCCTGTCTGCATATGCCATCACTTCAGGAACATGACAAGACAAGACAATGGACTACGCTGTCTGGCTTCCATAATTTCTGTTAGATGTGTAGTCCAGCCCCCTTAAGCACACTTCAACTGAAGCAAAGCCACCGGTAGACGAATGGGTCCAATCCTGTTGCTGTTAAAGTGCAAAATGTATGAAACTTTTTAGGGATGCCAGCTCGCAACTCTAGGGTACCCGTCATGTGGTGCCCGCCACCAGTTATTGACGAGGTCTACTGTAAATGCAAGAATTTACAGGTAGTGGATATTTCAAAACAGCAACTAGAAATAACAAATTACTGGCCGTCACCAGTTAAATTTGGTTTCTATTGCTTTAAAACGAAAATATACACTACCTGTACCCACCTTACCTCCCGTCTTGAGTCGCCACCATGACAGATCGAGTGGAAAAAAGACTGCAGGCCATCTCGCCTGAATACTTTTATAGAAGCTGGGTTATGCAGCTGGCCGTATCTTCAGAGTTAAAAAACACTAAACACTCGACAGAGAGAGCATTACAGGAACTGAATGCAAGAATTTACAGGTAGTGTATATTTTCGTTTTAGGGAATAGAAACCAAATTTAACCGGTGCCGGCTGGTAATTTGTTTATATTTTCTTTGCCTTTTGTACGGTTCTAATTTGTCGTTGTTAGTTTATGCCCTTCTTAAAAATAACTTAAAAGGCATGTTCTGCCTCTTTTGGGGGTAGGGGGGGGGTGAGCTATAATAAATATTTGAGGTGCAATAAACCAGTTTAAGAACCACACACACACACACACACACACACACATATATTTATAAGCTACCAGTTTGGTTGAATTCATGATTTATTTTGCCCTTCCCCCACCGCTCCTTCCGAGACTTGCTGAATTGCCATCTAAGAAAATGTACTTCAATTTCAGTATCAGTTAAAAGTTACCGAATACGTATTGGTATCAGATACGATTAAAGAAAAAAAAACAGTTTCGGTACATTCTTGTTACCATTTATGCCATGCCTCAAATACTGAAATTTCAACACTAACAAATTGTAGCCCTAATGCATTGGAAACTACGGCATAATTGCTTAATGCGTTTTAAACATTAAGCGTACAAATTTGATAGAGTACCAAGAACTGCACTAAGAAAAGGGCTTGAGAAACATCATCTTTTCTTAGTTGGTTTTAACATTGGTATTTGTATACAAATTTAAATAACTTAAAAAAATTAGTTTAAATAAATATGAATTAAGCCTAAGTACTAAACTAGTATTTTTGCCTCAGGTTTATTTGGACGATGCCTTAGGCGAACGAGTGTGGGTCGACCATGATGACTGCAAAGGTTTTGTTGATAACATACAAACAGCTTTTAATACCAAGATGCCGCCAAAAAGTATGCTGTTGCCTGAATTTGGATTCAAGCCTGAAGTCTGTAAGTTCAAGTGCTGTATTTTCTGCCTATATTCACTGAAGTAACAGCTTCAAACAAAAACCGAAAAGTTATTTTAAAAAATATGGTCTTTGAAAATGTTGAAACATTCAATTCCTACTCTGTCGGCGCAAGGTCGTCGGTTTTTTTTTTTTTTTTTTTTTTTATCATGGGGGTGACAGAAAGAATAGCAGAACTCTCACCCAAAATTACCTTCTTCCCCTATCTTGTCATGTTGCTCTTAGTAAGTGTAAAAAAAAAAAACCATCCCCATTTTTAATTCAATATTCTGCTACAGCAGATCGTCTAGGATTGCCTTTATGTTTGTCATAATCCTTCACAAAAAAAGTCCGTATCGATGACGCTCATTTACTGTGGACCACTAGATTAAATTTTCCTCCAAGAGAGTGAAAATTCCCCATAGTACGCTTCCACACTACAGATAGTTACGTATCTAGCAAAATTTTGATTGCAGCCTACAGTCGAAAATTTGCTAGATAGGGAACTATCTGTATGTGGAAGTCAGTGTACTATGGAGAATTTTCACTCTCTTGGAGATAAATTAGTCATAATCCTTCTGGACCTTTAGCATAGGTCTACTGTACTATGTTGACAAAAAGATCCCTTGTTATCGGAACCTGAAACATTGCCAAGTCCCTAAGTCATTGCTGAATTTTGTGTATTCAAAATTTAATTTCAGCTTCCCTCCCACTGTAATGTCTGACAAAGTAGTACCTGTTCGCTTATATAGAGTATGCTTTAGGTGAAGGCTGATGGTTGAAACTCGCTCAGTAACTTGTATCGTAAATTGCCTATTAAACGCCCGTGGGCATCTAAAATTAATTCGATAAAAAAGTGGAGGGGGGGTGGGGGGGGCATGAAAGCTATTACAAGACTTCAGGCCATAAAGTATTTTTTGTGGGTGGGTGTTTAGGTCTAAACCCATTGTGGAAAAGTTGATTATTCACGTATGTGATTTGGGTTCTGTCATAGCATTAACACAATGGCTTCATTCTTATTTATTCCCAAATTTAGTTTATTAGGTCATGCTTCTTCCAATATCTAACATAATTCAAAGTTAAAATTAATTTCTAACCATCACCAACCTTCAAAACAAACGCGCAACTCAAGACCGGAAAGTGCCAAGCAGAGTAACATAATAATGGACGCGATGGACTGGATGTTTCAAGCGCTTACGATGCTGCATGAATGGATCACGTCATCATGGTGCCTCGCATCTACTACTGGGGCTCCATGCATCCAGACCTACGCATCCACTTTTCGCCGGAACTTCTGGCCTCCAGGAAAAACGGAAAACAATGTGATAAATGCGTCAACACCCACGCTCCCATTCATGAATCACATTGTCTGTTTTTAAGGTCGGTGAAGGTTAGAAATTCTTTTTAACTTTGAATTATGTTAGTTATTTGAAGGAGACAATCTAATAAACTAGATTTGAGAATATTAGAGATTAAAGGCATTGCGTTTTCACTAGACTGAATCCATATTACGCGTGTCAATGATTGATCGCATAGGCTTAATATTGCAGACTTTTCTGTGATTGCAAATGTTCCCGTGAATCACGGTGAATTAAATGTTGATTTTGTTAAATTAATGAAGCTTTTCATTAATTTTGTTGCAGAAAAACCAAGATTTAAAGGGTAATGTTGATTTCGTTTGTTTGAAGCCCTTAGTAAATTTCACAGTTAGCTAAAAAAAAATGGTGAGGGGGTGCTAATAAAGCTACTACACAGTTTCTGACTTTAAGGTATTTTTTTTTGGGGGGGGGGGGAGGGGCGTTAGCAAAACCAGGGCGTTTAATAGGCGATTTACGATATATTTTATTTCCTCTATTTCAACCCAGGAAGGGTTGAGTCCGCTGTTGTTAATCAATAGGTACTTCCATCTCCTAAAGTTTGATGAGTGTACCAATATTGTAAGCTGCCTTACAGTACCCGTTAACGAGGCGGCTTACAGTATTGGTACGTTTACATTTCGGTCAGAGTTGGAAAAAAGAATGTTTGTTAAACATAATTTAGAAGTCAAATTATTTTATGCCACGGTTTTTGAAAGGTCTGATAGATCCTGAGAAACACCAATTCAACTTTACGTGGCCTAAATCATGCACATTTAAAAATGTTAGTTCCCAAAACCGATTTGGCCCTTTAACCACTCTATGGGGTTTCTGCACCCTTTGCTGTTACTCTGCAGTCGATAGCGTAAGTCGTTATCATAAATCATGTATTAAAAGCCCAGTTGAAGCTAAAGCCCTCCCCCTAAAATACTGTAAAGACAAAATCATGAAATAGTGGAGTTAAAATCCACCCCTCAAATTGTCATTTTTCTATGAAAAATTACCTAAAAGTTATATGATGTGAATAAAGATAGTATTGCTTGCTATGTTTACTGGCCCCCTTCTCCCTCCCTGTAGTAATAGTGGACTCCTTTATCTCCTAGCACCTGCACAAGGCCTGGCCATCTCTCACCTAAGCCTCCTCCCTTCTTCACAGCAATTAATGGATATAAAAATTGGTCTTTCAGAGATCGTTCAAAAGCTTCGAATTTTCTGTAATAGATGTCTGTTAGAAAATTGATAATGCTTGATTTAAAACCCACCCCCCCTATTTTTGCCGAATTAACTGCATAAGCCAATGGGCGTTTAATCCACGATTTACTGTATTTAGGAAACAAACAAAATTTCAGTCCCAAAGAATGTTGGCACTGTAGTAAGTAGTTAGCTAACAATCAAATAGGTCACTGCTGCCGTTCCTTGCACCTGTAGATAGGACGTCGTATGGTAAAGTTACTTTTAATTGTAAGTGACTCAGCACATGTCTAATGCTGCTGCACAGTCTGGTGTTTAGCGCTACGCCCACACTAAAATTTTTGTCCCTGACACTGACTGACCGGCCATCTGCACTCTTCAATAACTAAGGATGTACCGAACACTAATTTTTCATCTGTACCGAACCAAACATCAAACTAAGCTTAAACGAGCCTAACACCGAACACTGTTGAACTGAACAAAAATATTCCAAACCAGTTAACCTTTAAAATAAATTTTGAAACTACTCGGTTAACAATGATTCATATATGTATTATAGTACAAGTTTCTTAAAACTGCTGGTATATTCACATGGATTTGTAAGGGTACAGACGTGGAATCTAGGTTTGAGCATTAAAAAATCTCATGTTCACTCACATTTTTCATGATAACTTCGAACGGTTACAGCTAGGAACTTGTGTGGACCATTACAAAGCTGGTGAAAACTCTTCGAAGTGGTGTATTATGAACACCAAAATCTGTGGACTAGAAGTGAACATTCGTTTGGTTCGTTATTTTTCGTTGAAAGGCTGAACAGTACATCAAACTGCCCCACCCTCTGTTCGGTTATGTTCAGTTTGTTTGGTTTGGTACTGCATTATTAATAACCTACCCTCTCATGTTTTCAAGTGATAGTGAACAATTGTGCATTATTGTTTTATTGAATGTAGGCCCAAGCCCACCAACTATTGTTGCTGATGACGATGATACAACAGAAAGTGCTACAAGTACAGAATCAAAAGATCGGCTCGACATTGGAGTGATGCCAAGGTTTGAGGAATAAACTCTTAATAGTGTATTCAGCAAGTGGGTGAATTTCATGTAAATCTGTCTCTTAACATGGCTACAATTATTTTATTTCATTAGGTACAACCACATGCAAGATCAAATAGAACAATACGTTTTGGAAATAATCAGGGAACAAGTGACTCGACGTCAGCCGATGGACAACATATCTCGGAATGTGCTTCGCCTTCTCGCGTGTACCTGCGGTTTGAGTGAAGTACGCCTTATGGTGGTTCAACGACTGGAAATTTGGTTACAGAATCCTAAAGTAATTTTGAATAAATTCACTAATTATTTTTCTTGGTGTACTGATTGTGCAAACTGATATTAAATTTAATACTTTTTAGTTGATGCGGCCTGCACAAGAGCTTTTGCTGTCTATTTGCCTTAACTGTAGCCAACACAACCAACAAGACGTTGAAGTGATAAGCCATTTGATCAAAATACGACTAAAGACTAAACCCCTCATCAATCATTATTTAGTTTGTATCAAGTAAGTGTTCTTTTTGTTACATATTGTAGTAGTGCAATAGAATCTCGATTATCTGAACTGGGTTTATCCAAACGCCGCAGTTATCTGAATGCCCTTTTCGGGATAAAATGAAGAACGTCAACAGTTTTCACACAAATGAAAATGCTGTGCTTGTTGGCCACGTAAAAAAAAACTATTGGTTTATAAGTGAAGTTATAACACCAAGCAACCAAGCATTTTATTTTTTTATTTTATTTAACTGACCACATCTCTTTGACAAGTTAAACTCGATGCTTGAAGAGTATTATATAGTCAGCCTAAAAAACGAATATTTTGCAATGCTACTTATGTCTTAACTAGTATTTAAAACACAAAATCCTGCGCAAAAGTATGTGGGACTTCTTTTGTTTTGCATGTCAGTGGCACGTTTATCCACAGATATCAATACAACCCTCGGTCTAAACTTGTTTTGATAACCAAAGTTCTACTGCAGTGTAGTGGTAGTTATTCATGAATAAGTACTTGAAGTTGAACCTCGATTATCCGAACTAATTGGGACCGAAGGGTGTTCGCATAATCGACAATTCGGATGATCTAATTTATATACAAAATAAAAGAAGAAAACTTTTTCTTTACTCAGTTTTCGTGTTTGTAAACTATGCTTGATTGTATAAGACTACTGAAAAGTAAGACTACTGAAAAGTAAGTTTGCGTAAAATGACTCCAGGGACATAAATAAAGCAAAGTTATTGCTGATTCCTTCTCTAAAAAACGACAAATTTCTGAATATTTTGTAAGAATGGGAGTAAACTATCTTGTTGTCACAAATCATGTAGCCACATCAACAGAGCGAGTACTGTCGAGATGGCCAGTGTCGTGTTACCTGAGGGGACAATTTATAAAAGATTATACCATAAATCGCATAATAAATGCCCTGGCTTTGCTAACGCCCATACCCCCAAAATACCTTAAGGTCAGAAATCGTGTGGTAGTTTTATTAACGCCTCCCCCACCCTCACCAATAGTTTTTTTTTTTTAGTTAATCGTGAAATTGACTAAAAGCTTCAAACATTTAAAGAAATCAACGTATTATCCCTTTAAATCCTGGTTGTTCTGCAGCAAAATTAACGAAAATATTCATAAATTTAACAAAATCAACATTTAATTCAACACGATTCACGGGAGCATTTGTAATCGCGGAAAAGTCGGCAATATTAGGCCTATGCGATTGATCATTGATGTGCGTAATATGGATTCAGTCTAGTGAAAACACTATACCTTTTTTTCAGTTGTTCTCAAATTTAATTTATTAGATCATCCTCCTTCCAATATCTAACTTAATTCAAAGTTATAACTAATTTTTAACCATCACAAACCTTCAAAACAGACACACGATTCATGACCGGAAAACGCCAACTGGAGTAACATAACGGACGCGGTGGACCGGATGTTTCGAGTGCTTACACAGTCTAGACACGTCCACCACTTCGCTTCCACTACTGGGGCTCCACGGGTCCAGACTTACGCGTCCATTTCTGCCGGAACTTCCGTATTGGACGACAATATATAATTCTATGGTGATAAATGTCAACACACGCGTTTCCCAGTGGTGAATCACGTTGTCTGTTTTGAAGATTTGTGATGGTTAAAAATTAGTTTTAACTTTAAATTATGTTAGATATTGGAAGGTGGACGATCTAATGAATTAAATTTGAGAATAAATGGGAAAAAGGTAAAGCATTTTCACTAGACTGAATCCATGTTACGCACATCAATGATCGATCACATAGGCCTAATATTGCCGACTTTTCCGCGATTACAAATGCTCCCGTGAAGCGTGTTGATGGTTATAAATTAATTCTAACTGTGAATTAGGTTAGATATTGGAAGGAGGACGATCTAATGCACTAAATTTGTGAATAAATGAGAATAAAACCAGTGTGTTAATGCTAGATTGAACCCAGATCACGCACGTGAATAATCAACTTTTCCACGACGGATTTTGGCCTAAACGACCTTCCAAAAACATACGTTCAGGTCAGAAATCTTGTAGTAGCTTTGTTAACAATCCCTCCACTTTTTTATTGAATTATTTTTAGCAGTCGATGGGCATTTAATGGGCGATTTACGGTAATTACTGTAACAACTAGATCCACCAGTTTTGTCCCTTTGCCCGTTCACAGATTTGTACTGCTGGCTTGTCATTCGCTTAGTCTATGCATACCCGAAACATTTGACTTTTTGCACAGTTGGTAGTCAAACTTTAGCACAAACTCGACTAGAACTGTTTTAGTTTTGCACACCCCTAGTTTTTGCTGTAACAGGGCACTATTTTTTTTATACCTGTTTGTGTAAAAATGTGTATTTACTATTTATTCTGGAATCACTCAACGGAAAGTAATTTATGATTTGTTTGTTTGGTAATACCAATAAATTGTAATGATGATTCAATTCCAGCACCTAGAATCTCCTTGATCTTTGATGTTACTTGTCATGCAGCTTGTAATATTCGGCTGCATCTTCGCATTTGTTAACGTCAATAAGTAGAGGTCGAGTCATGGAAATGTCAGCATGGAATAAATTTCATTTGTTGCAAATTTGATGTATTATACCTTCATTGCTGTAGGGTCAGGGATGTAATGCAACAAAATGTGAGAATATTTACTGAATTTTTTTAGCTAATAAAAGTTTTAATATTTCTTTACGATGCAGAGAGCTTTTGCACCAGCATCCGGACAATTTGGGTACACTGCTGAAACATACCATTTACAACGAACTTTCAAATTCAAGAAACCCCAATAACATGCCGTTATTAGGCGTCATGTTTCAGTTTAATTCGGATCAAACTGCTAAGGTAAATTATGGGATGGGTGGAAATTTAAGTGTTTTTGTACTTGTGTGTTTTAAACTGATGTGGAAGGTAGTTGCTAAATTCACTATGTTTACATTACGACTAGAACACAGGTTTGTTGCTTCCACTGTTCATGGAAGTATGATGTACATATATGGCACCACGTTATGTATCTTGGTGCCACTCCTATTTTACACTTATGCCGTAAGCGCTGGGATAAGAGCCCATCTTCGGGTCGTTGCCCAATACTAGTTTTTTACTTTTATTTTTATCTGTTTCACGTAGGTTTACATTCAGGTTAATGCCTACCCTTCTACTTTTGAGATAAAAACGTACCAATTATGTGATGAAAATTATGAAAATACAAAAGACAAACAGTAACTAACGCTGCAATCAATGTTTGCAACATGCGTTTCATGCGCCATTACAGCACATACTGTAACGTGTGTTCAATGTAGAATCCAAACTTGAAGTAGTTAAACCTTATTTAATGCGGAATAATCATAACAAGATTTGGGTTACATTATTACGTTCTTTCTCAACACAAGAATCAACGGGAATACAACACCGGCTCTGAAGCCCTTTACTTTTATATGCTCCGGTCGGATCCAGAGCTCCACCGGACAACCAATCAGCTCGTGAGTTCGTTAACCAATCCAGTTCATGGTTACAAAGTGTTCACCAATCGTGGCCAACAATACTGGGCCACGTTGTCCTGCACGTCCGCTCATGGTTTTGGCGCAAAACCTGAAAGTTCTTGCCGTTGCACAAGTGATTTTGGCGCCAACAAAAGTCAACCAGAACACAGCAGCACACAGGTAGGTACGAGTGTGAGCCAATGTCCGTTACAATACGCACAAGCCTTTACTATTTATGGACTCCTGCCTGGACGAGCCCAAACAAGGACGAAACAGTCTGTGTAGAGATCTCTGTGGGCGAGAACAGCTTGATTTCAGGTTGTTGGTTTGAGTCAGTTGATTGATGAGTATGCCATCAGACCTTCAGAAGCAATCAGTTAGTTATCGCACGAAACTCAAGATGGCAAAAACAATGGCGGCAACTACATTACAGGTTGATTTTAAACAATCGCGTATTCTTTGACAAATGGAGCACGTTTTTGAGATTTATTGCAAATTAGGCGTGGAGGGGAGCAAACTGTCGGACATGCATCAACAAATTGGGAGTATGGTGGCTTTAGGACACACATTTAAGTCTATCGGTGGAAAAACACTGAAATCGAAGTAATTTTTTAATTCAGAAAAATTAACAAATACCTTAAAGTGTGTATTAAACACACATGGGCTTTATGCAGTAAATTTGACAAAAATTGGGGCTGGGTGTTAAATATTTATTTTCTGACTTTACTACTTCTGGACATCTATCACAGAAAATTTGTTGATTAAACCTTTATGAATGATGTCGGAAAGGCCAATTTTCACATTTTAATTGCTGTGAGGAGGGAAGAGGGAGAAGGGGGGAGAGGAGAAGTATTCCTGCAAGGTGCATGTAGACAGAGGACAGTCAACTATTATCCCAGAGGGAGGGGGCGGGGAGAGAGAGAGAAGGGACCAGTGGCAAGCAGAGCTGGCGTTCATTTCCCCCACTATCTGTCCATCCACAGCACAAAGGTTTTAGTTAATTTTGCCTAGGGTTGTAAAAATCCGATGAATTGGCTAAACGTTTACCGTCAGATTAAAAAAAAACGATTAACGATTAATCCCTCCCCCCACCCCAAAATTTTTTTTACATTTTCTAAGTTTAACCCTTTCGGGTCAAATTTTTTATCATTGTGTAAGAAAACTCGCTTCGCGTAACATCACTTGAGGCTGGGCCTTAATCCATGCAAGGGTCACGTTCTACGAACGAACCAGTCGGATATTGCAATACTAAAGGAATTTCAAAACGGCTGTTGAAACGGAGAAGTTTATGTGAGGAATAAAGGTTGTGACGTAGAAGTTCATGACGTCGTTCAGGAAACGGGGATTCTCAGCTTTCGAACGCAATCAAGAAAGCAGCGGATTTTACAGGATCTTGGATGTCATGTATTAAATTTAGTTGTATTGGTTTATAAACTGCTGCAGCTTGGAAAATAAAGATAAGTGTAAAATGTAATTAACGCCACAAATACGAATCTCTTCTTCCTTGCGTACATTGCATTGTAAATCGGGCAGCATCAGGAAGGTCAAAGCGGTCAATGATAGCTTAAGAGATTGGATATGGAATGCATTACTTTTCGAGTGTGGGTTTGCTATGTCAAAGGTAGTGTTCATATTGCTTTCAGAAATCGGTTTCAAAAATAAAATTGATCAATACAGGGTGGTCCACAAAAAACTGATGACCCAAAATTGTCTAAGTCCATCTTTTCTAGTTAGCACCCCACAGAACCAGTAGAGGACAGAAATCAAATCTAATGAAACGCGAAGACTTCTGTCCTGTCCTGGTTCAGAGGGGGTGGACTTAGAAAATCTTGGGTCGTCAAACCACTCTGTATTTTAAAGAAGGTTTGGTTTGTATTAAGCTAAAATTGCTAAGCGTTTAATCGTCAAAGGACGATTACCGTTTAAACGATTAATCGGCACAACCCTAATTTTGCCACAGAAACGTAATGAGTTAGGGGTAGGCGTCAACTCCACTATTTTGAAGTTTTGAACATAAAGCAATTTAGTGGGGTGGGCGTTAGCATTCCCTGGGTTAAATACACAGTTGATGGTACTTCTTTACTGTCTGCAACACTGTTACATTTTACCTTCGGACAGACGCCCACTAGGAAATATCGTTGGCTTTTGTGCGTATAAACTCCCTCTTGTATAAACTCCCATCCCCCATTTAACAAAGGATTTCTCCATTTGAGAGTGGTGGGCATTTACCAGAGCATTCACAGTAATTTAGAAAATAGTGCATGTGACTAGACAAAGCACGAAGACTAGCCAGTGTTTGCTTACTAGCTTCTTAACTGACTCAATTTTATGCATGCATGTTTATAGCAGGTTCCACTTTACCCCCAAAAGGGAGAGCAGGAAGAAGAGCTTCGGTGCGAACAGGGTAAAGAGCACTCCTTGGCCGAACCGCTTTCTTGCTTCTTTTATTTCAAGTGTTTTTCAACGCATGTTGTTGAAATGATTATAGTTATACCTGGCACCTTTCACCACGGAGTCTTTTTTTTCCCCCCGTTCACTTATAAATTAAGCTGTCCTTTGGCATTTGTTTAGAATTTTTGGTGTATATTGTATGTACCTTGTATGGTGACAGTGAAAAATAGCATTTAAGTTTAAGCGCAAATAACTAAACATTTGTTCAAACAAAGAGTACTTTAGTGGAGTGGAGAACGATTCCAAAACACACATGATCTGTTTGTCCAAATTTTTATTGGTTTTGATATGACCTTAACCTTTTCAGCATAAACGGAGTATAGCCCAATAAGTCTTTCATAGGATTTCTGTATGTGATATTAACTTTTCAGAACTTGGCAGAAGTCTTTCAAGATTTGCTTGGCAATAGGGATGACTACTTGCGAGCCCTGAGGCCTCTGTTGAGAGAAATAGTTCGCACATTAAGATACGACATGAATTTTGGTGCTTTTTGCCTTGGCTTAATACAAGAACGTAAAGAAGCACAGTTCAGAGATTTAGATACTCAAATTAAGGTAAGCATTTGCGGTTAGTGATATTGCCATTGGGAACAACAGTGATGTACTTGGTTTTTGCTAATTGTGAGAAATGTTTGTATTTCTAGGAACGCATGTTACTGTCCATAACTGATTTAATTACCTTGAGCATATTTTTGGGAATTACGCCAGCTGTTAGGGAAGCTGCCTCGGCGTATGCCAGAGGAGATAAAAAGGGTAAGTACCATTTGGGTGGGCCCGGAATTGCTTTTTAAGCACAGTATGTGTTTGGGTGTTCATGTTTTTTTTTCAATGGGGGGGGGGGGGGGGTCGTCGTCGTCTACCATTCAACTAAACATTTCTAGTGTGAGGGTTATTAACTCTATGCATCTGGAGAGTCTCTGACAATCTATTTACAATCTAATCCACTCCACCTCTTCTAAAACAAACTTTTGTAGGAATTGGGGTACAACTGTACAACATTAATCAATCATTAAGCCAATCTGCTTTAATTGTTGTAGTCTTCACTGTTCCTTTATAATCAATTTACTTAGTAGTTTCAACGATTTGTTAGGCTATTGCATTACTTTTTATTTAGTACTAATATTTTTTAATGTATTACTTTGCTGTACAATGGGTTAAAGAATAAAAAAAGGAGGGCACTCCATCTTGCTAAAAAATGTCTGTGATTTGGCACAAGTAACCACTGCAACAACACGGCAGAGGAGTCAGTTATTTTAATCCTTTTATTCTTTTTTTGTGGTTTTGCATCTAATCAACTCTAGTAACACTCCCTTTCTTAATCCCACATGCTTACTAGCCAAAGCCATGATCGTTATCAGATCATTAAACAGCACTAACAGAAATGGCCATTAAAAAAAGTCATACGAGTACTTATTTTCTTGTTAAGAGTACGTACAAGTTTTCGTACAAAATTTTTTGAAATTTTAGAAACAATACGAAACACTATTATGAAAGGACATTGATCGAATTGTGTTTATAAAAAAATTAAAATTAAATAAATGAAATACCTATTTTTAAGAGAGAAGAGGGGGCAGCCACACAAATTGCACCACTCAAAATCAGTAGTGCCCGACCAGTTTGTAAATTGGATAGAATAAATAAGCTGAATGTATGACTTAGATTTGCTTAAGCATCATATCGTAGATGATGATAGGTGGGGATTATTTCCTTGCAGACATTGGGGTTTTAAGAAACTACCAACAGATGGTAGCAACGATCCAGCGAGATGCTGTTTCCTGGATGTATTCAACTGTACCTCGCATGTTCAAACCTGGGCGTTCGGATTTCATTCACTGGTATGGTTATTTTTCGTTTTTGAGGCAAGAAAAGCAAAACTAGACAAAAATACCACAAAATTAATGTTTCATGAATATTTTTAATACATTTAGCCTTCACAAAATTCTTTTCATGGAGCAAGCTGAACATTATTATAACAAGGACAACTGGCCGTCAGAAAACGACCGACTGTAAGTACTGGAATCTCTAGCATAGTGTTTCCGTGTAACTGTAATTCTGTTTTTAAACTTCGTAACATTAGGTGATTTTTGTTGTTGGTAATAAACTGCATTAATAACATTTTTACAGGATGATGCTTCGGCTTGCATCTGATATCCCTGTCTTGGAGGATACGTTGATGCACGTTCTTCTCATTGGCTTATCAAAAGAGCATCCCTTGAGTGCTCCTGATGCTCATGAACTGTCGGACCAGCTTGTGAAAAGGGCTGCTGCACTTTACATGGAAGGTATTTATTTTAAAAACTTTGCAGTTGCTTAATTTTCATTGAAATGCAAAGAAAGGGTATCTGACAAAAATTTGTCACTACATGTAGTGGTAAGTTTCTACTGACCAGTATGTAGCTAATCTGGCATCATGACCAGCACAGATGCACCGATGTACTGAAATGCTGATTCCAACGTCGATGGATCATCGTCCTGTATCTATTTCCAATATCTAGTGATACGTTGTTCATGAAAGATAAAGGAAGCACGAGTAACATTCTTTGTGGAATCAGAAATAATTATGTTGATTTCACAAGCAAAACCTAAAATTTCGTTAGGCCTAAAACTTAGTATCCCAAATTTAACCATAGGCTCATTTGTCGTGGCACGGCTCACGGGAGTTCTCGATCATGAATCCTTTGGAGAAAAAGTTGATTTCGTTAAATGTATGACGCTTAGGGATGTGCGATACTCAAAGTTGAGCTGAGCCGAGTATGCAACGTATACTCAAACTCGGCTCGTTGCTTGCATCCTTACTCGGAAAACTCAGATTTTATGAAAATGCGACAACTTCGCCAATTTTTGACCGATTTTGATGTTGAAATATACCAAATTTCTGGTCACTACGAGAGTTTTCCAGTGGTGTAAATTAAAAACCACTAGCTCAAACCATTTCAAAGTTATTTTCTAAAAACTGGAAAACCAGTTGTGCACGTTGACGCACACGTCCTTTAAGCAGCATTTTGGTTATTATTACACTAACAAATAAAAGAGACACTTGGAAAATAAGGTACTTTACCAAATACTCGAACTCGGCTCGATACTCGATTCTTCTCTTGCAAACTCAGCTCTGCTCGACTCGAATTAAAATTATTCTACTCGCACACCCCTAAGCTTTTAGTTGATTTTGCCACAGATAATCAATAAGGGGAGGGTTTTAACTTCTCTATTGTATATTGTTAGCGTGGAGTCCTTGCTTCATCAGGTTATTTATTAATTTGATCAATTGGTAAAAATTGTCCTATGCCTGGGTGTCAACCATTCAGTTGAATGAAGCCCCAAACAAGCAGACGTTTCTGATGTTTTGCTTGCTGAAACCGTATTCGTTTCGCCCTTGTTATTTAAAGGCTATTTACGGTTAATTATTTGAAAAGCTAAACTTGAGTACAACTGAAGCAAATACAGGAAGGTGAGGAAGGATGCTTAGGAATTTGTACTTTTTGAAACTTGCGACCAACAATCAGAAACCGGTAAGGCTGTACCGAACCGAACATGGCCGAACAGAGGGTGTTCGGTTCGGTTCGGTGTTCGGTCTTTCAAACGCAAAATACCAAACCGAACATATTTTCACTTCTAATCGATGGATTTGGATGTTTGAATACACCATTTTGAAGGTTTTTTTCACCAGCTTTCTGTTGGTCCAAACCACAAGTTCCTAGCTGTAACGGTTCAGAAGTTAAAAGGAAAATGTAAAAGTTGTCTTCAGCCGACCGTTTTAAGTTTCAGTTGAGGAAAACTGGCCTCCGAATTTTCTTGAAGAGACCAGAGTTTGTATGTGAATGATGCCCTTCATTCATTTTTTTTTTTTAATTATTATATGACAAGGACTAGAGTAAGCGGTTTCACCCTTCTAGTGCCCTACCACCTTTGTGTGGTTAAACCTTTTATTATTAGTGGAGATTTTTTATGTTTAAACAGGGTTTCAACATCTATGGACTTACAAGTCCATGTGAAAATACCTACATTTGTTAAGAAACTTGTGCTTTGATGAATCTTTGTGAACTGAGTACTTTTACATTTAGTTTAAGATAGATTGGTTTGGTACATTTTTGTTCGGTTCGGAAGTGTTCGGTGTTTGGCTTATTTAAGGTTTGTTCGGTTTGGTTCGGTTCGGCTGAAAAATTCTCGTTCGGTACAGCCTTAGAAACCGGTATAGATCATCGACAAATAACCGATATGACCCTATTGTTGACCAGCCGACGATTTTTATGTTCGAGCTGAGATTGGCAGACATTAGTTAAAGGTTCAGAAATTGCTTCAGTACAGGCTTAGTGACAAGTGAAACATATTAACTGCTTGCATTACAATAGACCTATTATAAAAACACTACGAAATTCGCTAAAATTCACAACACGGACTCACTCTCAGTCCAAATTTTCGATACTACCCAGATATCTTCGTCAGGTCTCGAGGATTTTTCTGGTTTCTACTTCAACTTCATCGTTGTATACTACGTTGTTTACTTCGTCGTCTGCTTTGCACACTTTTGTGCAAAGCAAACAAGTGTGCAAAGCAGACGATGAAGTAAACAATGTAGTAAACAACGATGAAGTACAAAGCAGAAACGTTCTCGAGACCTGACGAAGGTATCTGGGTGATATGGAAAATTTGGACTGAGAGTGAGTCCGTGTTGTGAATTTTAGTGAATTTCGTAGTGTTTTTATAACGGATCGATCTTTTCACAGTATGAATTGCAGCGATGTTTTTCGACAGTAGACCTAGTATGTGTTCACCTGTTGGGCTGCTGATAATGATTTAGTACACATCTAATTTTTTATTTGATTTGTTATGTATCAGATTTCTCTGTGATTCAAGTGGAACGTATTGAACTGATCAATGCGCTGTTTAACCTGTGTGCATATCGGCATCCCGAAAACATTACTTTTCCACCTGGGTAAGAGTTACGGTTTAGAATGTAAAAAGTGTAAGGAGTAAGGCTGCACTGAGACTGATACTGGATCGGATTGGGTGCCATTATTTGTGCTACTTTGCTGAAATATAGTATACGTAGTTCTGAAACCGTTCGAGATTACTACACATGGTTCACGTCTTCCTAGTTACCTTTTAACCCTTCTGACGTCAGCCAGCACTCGCTAGTCCAAACCAGCCAGTTTTTGGCAGCGCAAGAAATGATTGCACGTCTTCATTAAAATTCATGTAACTCCCTTCAAAAACGTAGTAGACACTTCATTTTTTTTTTTTTGAACAGCTTGCAGGGGTCGAATTTTAAAATTTTGGACCAGGTGCAAAATTTGCACTCCAAAACCAAGTCTGGGGTGCAATAAATTTACCTAATCCTCCTCTGCCCCCCCCCCCCCATAAAAAAAACGTACTTCATGCCAAACCAGATGTTAAAACCTTATGGCCTAACCTTTAATCATGTAAATTTGCCTACTAATTGAGGTCTAGTAGCTATTGTCTCCAGACAATAACATAACATTGCCAATTTCACAGAAAGATTCTTCACCACTGCTACTTTCAGTCCTATTGTTGCTATCAGTGTCTTCAGTTTGCGTATATGCAGCTTTTGGAAGTCACTGACCATACGGAGCCACTTTGGTTCGGCGAGTTTTTTCCCCCAGCATTTGCCCACTTAGTTATTGCTGGTTCAGCATCATATTCAGCTGTATTTGATTCACTCAAGCTGATTTGAAGTAGTTCACCCATGCAGTACTGAACTTGCAGCGCCAGTCATCCATAATTCTTTTGGAACATGAAAATCCCCGTTCAACTTCTGCTGTGCTGACAGGGAATAAAAGAATTATTTTTAATATGTGCACAACATTTTTGTACTTTGTCAAGCATTGCTCATCCATCAACAGTACATTACAGTAACTGTACACGTATTGAGCTACGGAGTGCAAATATTGCACTCCAGTATGTGAGTTTGAGGTGCAAATTGATGACTCTGGAGTGCAAATTGTACTTTGCTCCTGATTATTTCGACCCCTGAAGCAGCTTGTAATACTTAGGCCTTAACCCGAATATTCACACACAAAAATTATAAGGCATATTTAGGGGGGGGGGGGAGTCGAATGGCAAATGTACTACAATTAAAAAAAAATCTAAACATAGTACTGGCTTTGAGAGAAATTTTTTACAAATTGTATATGCTGAAAGAGTATTTTTATTTTGCATAAACGTAATGACATATCTGTTATCTTTCTTCACACCAAAGATGAAGCAAATATGTGTGATACTTTTTTTTTAATTAAATAAAATTGTCATGCTTGTCACTAGTGCATTAATCCCTCTCAGGAGCGCTGCCCTGCTTGGCAGCTTCCTTCTACTCAACAAAATGTAGGCCTATTTGCAGTGCAAGAAATGATTGCACGTCAGTATTAAAATTCATGTACCTCCCCTTAAAAACGTAGTTGAGGCTTAATTTTATAAAAAATAGTTTGTATTACTTAGGCGTTAACCCGAATATTCACACAAAAAAATTATAAGGCCATTTCTCAGACCCTCCCGCACTGATTTTTTGACGGGAAATAAAAAGAAACGACGCGGTAAAAGTAGAAGTTACAGATCAAAAAGGGTCCTTAGTAAGAAATTAAAATATAAAATTACCATTCTTGTCGTTAAACAATTGTATGGACATGTGGTAAGCAGAATTACAAGGCAGTGTTCTTTATTTTACCTAAACTATCAAATTATTCCCCAAAATGTATGTAAAAATAGGGCCGAAAAATAAAATTCCTGCCGCCCACACAGATTTCAGAAGAAAAATGCCCGAGAACCAACTTTCTTTTTTTAAATGGCCTAAGGCATGCTTTATATATATAGTACTTTTTTTTTTGCATAAACCTAATGATTTATCTGTTATCTTTCTTCAAACCAAAAATTAAGCAAAAATATGTGAAACTTCTTTTTTAATTAAGTAAAATTGTCAGGTCTGTCAGTAGTGCATTAATCGCTCTCAGGAGTAGCAGTTAGAGTTTGGACCTATTTTTTAGAAATGGGCACGTAATCACACAGCCGTAATTATTTACATCCATTTGGCAAGCTATTCTTAATGAAAATCTTATAAGATAGATGTTTCTCCTTCATTAGGGCGGGGGAAAAAAAGGCATTTTATTTTCATTATTCCAGTGATCGAGTGATGAAGCACTTCAGCAAAGCGTAGGCTAAGGCTATTCCCGACTCGGACTAATTACATTGGGTAAATCTCCGAAATTCACATTGTTAAAAAAAATAAAATAAAACTCCAATGAAGAAAAATCATTTCGCAAATGTTCACTCTTCTTATCCAATCCTGAATTCGCGGAAATGGCGGAGTAACGCATTGAAATAGAAGGCAACCGATCAAGCGACGTGAGACGAGCAGGATGGCTGCCGCGGGCCTGGACTCAACGGTTAGCAGAGGCGGGTCAGGGTTTCGTGGGCGGCAGTGGTGAGTGGGGCCTCCTTGGTCGGCAGCAGCCATTCTTATCGCGTCATGCTCCGATCCAATCGGACGCATCCTATTTCGATTCACTTAACGAATTATTGATCATTTTTCCATGAAATAAAACGTTATAACAGTTCTCTTTACAGTTAGTTATATCTCTCAAAGACGTCCAAAGTTTGCTAATTTACCGCAGTGTAGAGTGGTGCGCGATGTAAATCAAAATCCGAATCGGGAGAGCCGCTACATGATGCAATGGCCGCCGTCTTTTTTTTTTCGAAACTCACGGGGACAGCGAACGAACACGACGTAGCTCGGGGAAAAATTAAATATTATTAGCTAGAAACTAGTCACGTGAGCAAAATTGGCGGGAAATTGTAGCAGACACATGCCTTTAGTGAATGAATTTTGCAGGAGCGATTAATGCACCACGCAGACTGACGTACAGCTCGATAAAGTGGCTCTGGTAAATTCAACGGGTCTGGCGTGCAAAGGTTGGCTTGCCCTCCCATTAAATTCATGGGTCCAGCGCGCAAAGGGTTAACTGTTGGGTACTGCCTATTTAAATTTTTTTATTTTATTATTATTTGACTTTTGAAGAAAATTGATGATAAAAAAAAATTAGAGATTAATTTTTGGGTATCTGTATTGTGACCGGTGTCAGAAACATTTTTTAAAACTAGATCGGTATCGGATTAGTAAAGTTGAATCGGTGCAGCCTTAGTAATCACTGCAAGCAATCGTTTGCATCTAATGACTACTCTGTTTCACAGCTACAAGACTCCTAATTTGGCCATCTCCAACTTATACTGGAAGTCCTGGATTATGTTGCTAATAATCACTGCTCATAATCCGTCCAGCTTTGGTTTCGTCGTTTGGGAGAACTACCCAACTCTGACGAGTTTCATTGAAATGTGCATCACAAAGTAAGTTAGACATCTCTTCGTCATACCATACCGCTTGTCAGTTCTTTTCGAATCATGTCACTCCCTAACCTCCACAGTCACGTTATTAAAAAAAACTATAATTTGTCACATAGTGGGGGTTTCTGTTATGGATTGTAGTGTGTAGGGTTTCCAGCTCGGGTACCCGGATGATTTAGAGCCCCAAGACCCCGGGTTGTTCAGGTTTAATATTGCGGTGAAATGAAGACATTTTTGCTCATATTTGCTCCATAATGGAGTGTTTTAGTTAAAACAGCTGCATTGCACCTGCGTAGCCAACGTCCGGTGATAGGACTCAGTCAGACAGGAAAATTTCTTCATTCCCTCATTCCGGCTGTGGGCTGCATCCAGCTTATCTGGTGGTGACGTTACGCGGATGCGAACCTTTAATTGTTTACTAAAGTTGATGCAAGTTACTTTTAAAGGAAAATTTTAAATGCTTCCTGAGGTCCTACTTTCAAAAATTTTAAGCTTTACGAGTTAGGATTGAAATAGTAAATGTTAGCAGTATGGGGTTTGTTTAAGAAACTTTCAAAAAAGTGTGTTAGAAGTTAATAAATGTCACTAGTTTACTTCAATTTTTTTAATGTAATACTAGCATTTTACATTTGTAAACTAAGGTGAGACTTCTGAACTTTCATAGTATCATGTTCTATTTTGTGTAAAACCCGTGTATGTATATTTTTCAAACCTGAAAACCCAGTGTTGACATTTAGGGCCAGGTTTGGAAACCCTAGTGGTGTGGTCCTTTCGATTCATTTGTATGCACAGTGGTAATTGCCTCCATTTGCGTGTTTTGCTGTGTTGAGTACTTTGAGTTAAGAATAGGTGTCAGATGGCAATAATTTTGAAGATGATGATATATTAAGCAAAACTATATCGTGATATATGGTACTAGCTTTTTTGAGTGGGTTAAACTGGTTAATTTTGCTTGTTGCAGTCATTTTACGTTTCCACCACCAACTATGGCTACTGGTGATAAAGCTGATGAAATGAAGGGCAGAGAACTTCAAGTAAGGCTTGACATCCATTTTATTTATTTGTATTTTTATCTTATTTATAATTTTGGTATGTGTGGGTGCATGTGTGTTTTAGTGGTGTGACGGAGTAAACAAAAAAATCTTAGGGAAATTTAGAATTGTACGATAGGGTAATTGAAATACGTTCTTGCCTATTGTGTAGATTGCCCATCTAGAAAAGCAAGAGATTTTGGAATTTGAGAATCATCTAGCATCGGCTTCTACCAAAGTTACCATAACAGAGACAAACAGTCTCTTATTGCCGCAACTTACAAGCATGGAACCAAAGTAAGCAAGTTTTTAGTTTTTTTTTTTGCATTAGTTTTTTTTTGCTTTTTTGTTCTATATTTATACTTAACAGTAGTGCTGCACCGATATGAGCTTTACCGATCTGAAACCGATCCAGTTTTTAAAAAAAAGTTCCTGTACCGATACCAATATCCAAAATTTAATCCCTAATTGTTTATCAATGGTGTACTTTTCTTCAAAAGTCCAATAATTATTTAAAAAATTTAAAATAGTAATCAACAGTTAAAAGATAGCTAGGAAGATACTCGGTGATTCCCTGAGCAAAACGGCACAAACCGCATGTCGTTATCTCGAACGGTTCCGTAGTTATCTATATTTCAGTGAAAGTTGCCGATACCAATCCAATACTGATACCACAAATATCAGCAACTGATCCGATCCAGCATCGGTATCGGTGCAGCTTTACTTTTCAGTAAGCCTGTGCCTTAAATAAAACAGGCTTATTAAAGTTTTTTTGTATACCGTAAATCTCCTAATAAACGCCCTGA
>JAHWFP010004983.1:10927-32572 GCA_023313725.1 Lithobius niger | reverse complement strand
AAAAAAAAAAAAAAAAAAAAAGCTATTAGGTGTTGCCTTCCTAAGAATTGATGGCATGACAGTAATTCACCAAATCTTACTTTTCGCAACTCACGAAGACGTATGACGTCGATGAAACGTGTACAGTGCGTGTACCAGTTCATGTCTGCAGGTACTGGTGTTCAAACGAGGCGTGACGAAGGGGAGACAAGTGTACATTTCCCATACAGGTCACTAGTAGGAAGTTTGTTGTATGTAGCTTCTAGAACAAGGCCTGATATTCTTTTGGGTGTTATAATATTGCCCCAATACACCAAAGCCTTTACGTCCATTCATATTCGCTTATTGTTGACCATACTGCGATACTTACGTACTGTCAGTGCGATACATTATGCTATTGATCTTTCAAGTGTCACAGGATCTGAATCGTATGCATGTGTAGCTGCATCTTGGGCAGCCGGTAGAGTCGACCGGTGTAGTTTCGGTGGGCACATGTCTTCTTGGGTAGCGTGCCTGTTTTGTGGGGCTGTGAAAGCAGAGTTTGGTATGCCTCAGTACAATGGAGGCGGAATTCATTGCAATGATTCTGGCTGTAGGAGTATTGGCCTGGCTACACAGTGCATGTCACATTCGGTATTGGCACCGTTGGCTACAACACCTTCATTGTACTGTGGTTCCCATTCTGCCATCCACTTTACTAGGAATGAGGTGAGAAACTTGAGGTCAAAGCACATTGCCATTAAATGTATGTTTTTGGGGGATTGGCTACGAAAGCTATATTTCTGTTTATATAACGTGCCGTCTGCACTAAATGGTGCTGACATGTTGTCGGAATGACTGAACCTAGGGCGGTTGAATAGGCTATGTTCAGCGGCGTTCTATAATTGTGACTCATAAGTAATGTTATACCTTCTGTAGCATTGTGTTTGCATGAGACGGATGGGAGAGTGTGTTGGTTGTCATAGCCTAACTATGAATGGTTCTTCCCAGCAGAGGGTTTACAGTGTTCATGTCGTTGTTTAATATATAAATAGATAGAAATAAATAGACATTATTTCTTGTGTATGATTTTCGCTGTTGGCTTGATTTCCAATTTTCCTTAGTTGTTTAATATGTCAAGGTAGTGTTAAAGGCCTGAAACTGAAATGTACTTTCCCCAATTCAGGAAAGAGTGTTTGGAAGCCTGGTCGGTGGTTATGCATTGTGCATGCCTGGAGAATTGTATCTGGCTGATCAAGCACTTTAGCCTAGTGGGAGGATACCTTCCGGTTTCGGACGGAGCGACCGCTCACTCGCGTTCTGGGGTTGACGTGGGCAGCAAGGGATGCAAGCTGCAGTCTTGTTGTTTATGCCGTGTTTGTTTTAAGCCATGTGGTCAAGTGTTGTACCTTTCGAAATGTCGCTATTACATGTACAGTGGTACTTCAGTATTTCTTCTGGACCTGCTTTGAAACAATACGGTAATTGTAGGTTTAGGATTTCGCTGAAGTAACGCGGTCATTTCTTACACTCTTGGTGCGGGACGCCGCTGGACGTAGCAGTAGCAGCGTGCTCCCTGCGCCACCCGCCCCTGTTTGTGCGTACTTCCTTGAGGGTCCCGAGTGGCCTGGGGCGGGCGGATCTGTGGTGCAAGCCATGTTGTGGCTGGCCAGGCTTCCCGGGGGTGAAGCCAGAGTCGGTGTGCCTTGTTTCAGTGTTATTCTGGCTGTGCTCCATTACGGCAATTCTAGTGGAGCGGGCCGGTTTTCTGGGCTTGTGTGCCTTGTTCCTGAGCTAGGTTCTCAAGGATGAGGTGGAGGTACTGCCAGGCGTTGGGCTAACTCACCCGGCTGTTGGTTGGGGACCATGGGCCTCTCTATGGGGGCATGGCGTCGCTGGATACCTGGTCCTGGTGGGTTGGTTGCCTTTTGGTTCTTTTTTAGTGTTTTGGGGGCAGTGTGTGTGTGGTTTAGTAAGCTTGTTCTCCGGGGTTCCTGGTTGGGGTGGTGATTCCCGCCTCCTGTCTGACAAATTCAGCAATATTACTGAAGGTAAGTATTTGCAGGAAGTAAGAAACGAAAATTTTAACTAGTGAAAATTAGTTTTTACTTACCTAAAATACTTACCTTCAGTAAGGACCCGCCCGCCTCCCCGCAATCACTGAACCGGAGTGCCCGTGAAAGTGATGCGGTTGGACTGGTGGGGGCGCTGACGTCGGTAAGGACGTGCAGCGCCGCCTGGCGGCAGTGGAGAAAAGCTTAGGGAGAACGTAAAAAATGGTGTTTTTAGTTCATAAGCGAGCAGTAAATAGCGTAAAAAGGTGGTTTTAGCAATATTACTGAAGGTAAGTATTTTAGGTAAGTAAAAACCAATTTTCACTAGTTAAAATTTTCGTTTTACATGATAAAAAATTTAGGCTGTCCATGGCATAATGCGTAGGACAAAATATGCAGGTGGTCTACTTTTTACTAGTGCGCAAGTCATACTTTCTTCACAAAAAAACTCTTACAATTTTGTTTAAAACGTTCATAATTTAGTACATAACAACCCACATCAGAAGCAATGGAATGGAATTAGACCGCAGGTGCCGTTTTGCATGTAAAATAAAAAATTCAGGGAAATTCAATTCTGAGAAATAAGAGCACAAAACTTGTAAGAGATTTACTACATTTGATCGTTAATGAGACCTAATGCTTGCATTTGGGATGTTTTGGGAGGCGGTGTAGACGAAATTTGCTGTTGCATTCTGCACTTGGGTCTGCGCATGCACTGACTCCTCACTGTGTGGCCGCTTAACAGGCTGTCTCAGGCTATTGCTTGCTGCATTGTAGTGAGTCGGCTCCGTTTCGTGCTTGCGTTTTCCTTTCTGTATTATTATTTTTTTTCCCCGTCGTGCTTGCTGTGTTTTACGATGTCTGAGAAAGAGAAGGGAAAAAGATCCACCCCCAACAAGAGAGGGCGACCTCGGAAACGACAAAACACTAGCAAACTCGACCGAAGCTGCCCGGAAAAGTGGACTGTTGCATGACATTAAAGCAAAGTTAGCCCAAAAAGGTATACAAGCCCCGCCCGGATTTCAACGATCTGCACTTCTGCAGCTTCTCAAAGCCAATGAGACGTCTGTGAACTTATGCCCAACAGTGAACTTATGTGAACAGTACCGCGGTGGTTAATCATCGTAGCAACAGTAGATCATCTTCACCCGTTACATCGGCAGTGGACAACGTAAACAGTGCTTTTCCCAATCGCGATGTGGTTGCCACCCGCACCGCTGTTTCCGCTACAGTCCCTGTAGCAGAATCAGAGCGACGCACGACGCTACGTCGCAGTACGGCTGGTAGTGTTGCGGTACGATTTACCCTACACTTTTTCTTTCCTGGTCTTAATTTTGAGATAATTTCGCCAAAAATTGACTGATTTTGACGTTCAAATACACCATTTTAACCGTTTTTTCAAGAGCTTTTGAATGGTGCTATTGTCATGACGATAGGTTTGGTCGTTCTCAAGTTATTTAGCAAAAACAACCTACAAAGGTCTAGAAAGAAAAGGTCTTGCAAGAAAATTGTTCATGAACCCAAATGGGCCTCACACAAAATTTTGTACAATGCAAAATTCCACCTTCACACCCTTCCTGCCACCTGCACACTTCCTTCTTCCCGCAGACCGTTTTTAGTTTGCAAAAGGCTTGTAGCAGACCGGCTGTAAATATTCTGCTTCTGGGGCTACAGTTACCAGTAGCGATTCGGCCGATAATCAGCCTGACTCTAATCATGCAGCAGAATTTGCCACCATGAAAAAAGATTTCTCATCCATAAAAGCAAGCCTTAACGAACCTCTTAACCTGGAACCTTATGGCGGCGAGGTGAATTATCAAGATATCCACCGACTGCCTTTGTCGCGAGGTGCGTCACTCACTGGCGGGATTCCGTGCACAAGAAGCGATGACGTCATCGCGCAACCGCTTTACAATTCTCGCCAGCCTTGCCGCAAATATGATAACGAAGCCTACAGGTCGTGGGGCAATCAGCAACACACCGGTTTGCAAGCATCCAACACTTTTACCTTGAGTTCTACTTTTAGTCGTCATCGTGTTCAGGAACGACAGGATTTATGTGGATTTAGTTCTTTAGATTCAAGGCAAAATCGTACTTCTGTAGGATTTGGGTCCGGAATCGCGGCAGATTAGGTGGGTCACGTGGAGTCCATCAGTAGTCAGCTGAAACGGGATATCATCGAAGGTAAGGATGTCAACTTGACCTTACTGCTTCTGCCCCAAAACCAGGCTGCCATGCCTAGCGCAGTACGTTCACTCCTTACATCTAATGGAATATCCATAAATTTAAAGGAATCGGATACTCGGCTCCAGCGTTCATTAACTGTTGACGAATTCGCTCTCACTTTCAACATTTTCAAAACTGTTATGTGCAACGAATTTCCCCACAGGCACAAGGAACTCTATTTGTACCTGCGCCATATCTTGGAGATGGCTAGATGTTTTGGTGGGAACGCCATCTACCAATATCATTTAGCGTTTTCTGCCAGAGCAGCGGCCATACTTCAACAGACGAATCTGGTCGTTGACTGGAGTATTGTTAACAGAGTGGTTTTAACCTTATCTTTGCTGGTCATAAAGTTAATTGATTTAATTGAAAAGTTAATTGATTGGGTCATTTTGTTAATTGATTCCGTGATTAAATATTTGCTGTATTTCTTCGCCTGTGTCTTTCGTTTGCACCGCATCGTAAACAGATTGGTCACACTATCCGAAACTTTTGTATCCATTTGAAACTGTTACAGGGTTTAACAATGGTAGTTTGCCAGACATCAAGAATGGATGAAGATGAAGACGAAGATATGCAGACCGAAAAAGAAGATAGTAATGCCCATCAGTGGTTACTAAAGTACATGCCACTCTTGCCCCACTTTGAGGTCATTCGCCAAAATGCAAGCATTGCTCTTCGGCAGGTTAGTTGCTGTGATATTTTCCGTATCATTCAGTACTTTGACAGACTGTAAGTTTTCAAACTGCCTGTCAGGCTGTTGTGGTCTTTCTTGTGAACTTATGAGTTTTAGTAGCGACTTTTGAGAGCATGTCACAATTGTGGAAAGAAAAAAAAACCATATTTTTTAGGAATAAAAAATGCACTTAAAAATAGTTTAGAATTGAACATGAAATGCACAACATAAAGGTGTAGTGATGTGCCGATTCCAGGGTATCGGAATCTGAAAATTTTCAAATTCCAAGCAGATTCCATCAAAATAGGTTCCCCGAAAAAAATCCGTTCCAACTGAAGCCTAATTCTAAATTACAGTAATCTGTTTGGAAAGAATTAATCAAATATGAATTCACAAACTTACACGCCCAACTAATTTATCCAAGCTAATACTGTATCATCGCTTCTTTGTTTTGTTTCACTTTGCCTTGTTCTTGGACATCTCTACCTCTCTCGCGCGAAGATCGGAAGCGAGAGCACGCAAAACCTAGCCAAGGCCTACAAAATTCAAGAGCATGCATTGATCACTATCTATTTTTATGTGGGGGGGGGGGGGGGGGGAGAATGTAAAAGTTAATCTAGGAAAACAGTTTAAAGAATATTTTAAGCCAAACTGGCCCAGAAACGTACTACGGTACATAGTTTTAAGTTTACCCTGATATTGCTATCGGAATCGGTGTGTCAGAGGAATCTGCAGATGGTATGAGAACACTATAAAGGTGCAAAGTGCAAATTAAAGCTGTTCAGAATAACGTGGTGGATCGAGTAGTAATCACGGTGTTAAGATAAAATGATTGGGCATTTAGCTTTTGGAATGCTTTAGGTACTTATTGGGAGGCTGTGTATGTATTTTCTGATAGTCAAATGGTAGATTTAGTTATGTATTAGCTTGTATTGGTTGGTAAAATTATCTTTCTGCAAAACATCTTCAGAAGACTCAAACACTGAATTCTAAGGCTGTACTGATCGGAATCGGTAAATAAAACCTGGATAGATTGGTAATAAACCAAACCGAAGATATTTTGAATTATGATTCTTGTCGACTAATTTTGATGCTCAATACACCATTCTGAAGGATTTTTCACCAGCTTTCCACTGGTCCAAGCCACAAGTTACTATCGCTTACTGTTCAGAAGTTACAAGGCAAAATGTTAAAGATTACAGTGTATTTGTGTTTAAAAAAAATTCCATTTTAATGAGGCAATGCAAGTATCCCAGAATTTGATCGAAACATCAAACTGACACGTCAAACTTTACAGACCGAGCGGTTTTTATAATTTCTGTTTAGAGTAACAAGTAAAGGACAGAGGAATGTTTGATTTGAAGTATCGGATTCATAACTGGCGAATTTTACTCAAACATCAAATTTTCGAAAGTCAATCAATAACTGGTATTTTCTGCTTGAACGTCTACTTTCATTTATCAGGTTTCCTGCGATTGCGATAACTTATTACTTCTATATCAGATGGTTTGTTGTTGTATGCGTTCAAAATTTTCCCTCTTAACCACTGATCTTTACAATCTTTCGTCTTCGCTGTCTGGATGGTTGCTTGCCACTTGCTGTTTAGTCGGGCTTGTAGCTTAGGATGCACGAGGTGGTGGATAAATGGATGTGATGGAGGCTGAATTATTCATAAACTTTACTCCTTAATTTTCCATATGGTTTATGGTAAGTGACTGGAGGACCATCAAATGATGGTCGTTTTTCGTATTTGCTTCCAATATGGTGGTCGTACCATTCCAGTTAATTTGGTGTGTAGGCTCGGCATTGTGAATCCACAGTAAGGACTCCACACACCAAATTAACTGGAATGGCATGACCACCATGTTGGAATCCAACTCGAAAAAGACCTTCGAGTCACTTACATAAAACATGGAAAGTCAAGGAGCAAACGTGTGATTATTTAGCTTCCAGCTCATCCATTCATCCACCACCTCTTGCATCATAAATCACACGACCGACTGAACATCAAGGATCAAGGTTCAACCCAGACAGCGAGGCGAACGATTGTAAAGATCATTGATCACGAGGGATGATTTTGAACGCAAACGCCAACAAACCGTCTAATGCAGAAGCAGTAAGTACGACTCGGCCAACGGCGCTGACTGACTGTTTTGGTCAAATATCGGATACTGCGATATTTTCGCAAAAATTGACCACTTTTTTATCCTCCAATACACCATTCAATCCGGTTTTTTGAGAGCTTTCCAATGGTGCTAATTTCAGAGCAATAGCTTCAGTCATTCTCAAAATTTTTCACAAAAACAGGTTCCAAAAAATGTACTTTACTGCAAGAAGCTTGCTCATAGAGCTTTGAGATTGGGAATTTTGATCAAATTTTGTTTCTGAATATGGAAGGCACATTAATGTTACGGTAAGTAATGCATTGAAGCATCGGTATCGGTGAAGAAGCATCAGACCGTATCGGATCGGATCGGTGAAAGTTGGTATTGGCCGAGCCATAGCAATAAGTTATCGCAATAGGTGGAAGCCTGATGAAAAAAGTTATCGTTCAAGCACCAACACCAGTGATTGATTGACTTTGTAAAATGTGTTGCAACGTTTGAAGGTTGGTATACATTTGAAGTTTGATTAAAATTCGCTAAGTAGACTTCAACAGTCTTTGCGCCAAGAAATCAACACTACTAAGGCAAAATACTCCAAGCTGAAGTCGAAACTGAAATCCTTATGGCCTAGGAAGTCTAAATCGTCCAAGACCAGCAAGTTTCTTCTCCTGAAAAGGCTGAGCCCTTAGTCCCCTCAGTCGGCTCCTGCTCAAGAACCGTCTCTTCAGCCTTACCCACTTCACCTGGCATCTTGCTGACATTTCATTGCCCGCTGTCGAAAGCCAAAATTAATGAACTCTTTAAATGAGCTCATGATAATCGGAAAACTTCGTCTCGACAGGATCGTGACAAGTTACCACGTTTGACAGATGACTGGTTTGTTGCTGATAAGCCTGAAGGCAACCTTAATTACGTTCGGAGGTGGGTCGACCGTTCTTCGACCGACATCACCTGTTGCACCCCTAAACAGCACTCTCCTTCCCGCAACTTGGACAATCAGCCTCATGAGAAGATTCGCAGCTGCCACTCTTCGAGGAAAGAAAGCCACATCTGCCAATCGGCCCATTCATCCGTCCTTCCTCCTTCCTCAGAGAGTCCGTCCTTCTCTACTTCAATGGATGACTTGGCGAAAGTGAAAGAGTTGCTTATGTAAGTGAGAGCTCTCTACTCGGATGCAAATGCGAAAGCGAAACACCAAGCGATACCCCCATAGATGTCAACGGAAACGAAAGCGAAAGGAACCCCTTCAAAAGACGTAATACTTACGAAAGCAAAAGCGAAAACCGTTGCTCACGAAAGCGAAAGTGAGAATGGAGTGGTTGCGAAACCGAAAGCGAAAGCTTCTGCTGACCTGTCAAACAAGCGCTGTCTCTCACGTAATGTTTAAGAAGTCTCTTCAGTGAAAAACAAGCAAGAATTCTTTGATAACTTTGGAAACCTCCCTAGTCTTCCAGTTCGATCTCATTATGATTTTGACGAGGCTTTCCATATACTCACTTTGATAATGCTTCCTACTCCTGTGATAATGAGAATTAATCCCTCGGGTATTCCTCTTTCGGAACTCCTGAAAACAGTCGAAGATGTAATTCCCGACTGCTTTTTATTCAAACCTCTATAGATGACCGGGATGGTCCTAACCACTGGTTTCGGTTTTGGCCTTCGTGACCGGATCGCGTGAAAACGCTTGATACCTGGACAATCGATGGTCCTTCTAACAAATCTCCTTCATAACGGAGGGGTTCTCAGAGAAAAAGGAGACCCTTTAGAACTTGACAAGAAACCTCCACCTCCCCAGCCAGGAAAAGAAAATTGGTTCTGTAGCCCCTGTGGTAAAGGTGCAACGAATCCCAAATACTTAGAAACTACACTCAATCTGAGTTCCTGCAAAGTTAAACTCGATTTCAGCACAAGAATGGAGATTCCAACGAAAGTTGAGGTCCAGTCCTTCATCCTTAAAAATAACGACAAGATTCTACATTTAGACTTTAGAGCCGGTTCTCAATTAGATGTCTTTCACACCGCTGCCAACGTGCTTTGTGAAAAACTTCCCACCAAGACACACCCAATGGAAGGATAACGTTTAGTGTGTCTCATCAACGAAGTCTTGAAGAAGGATTGTTTTGCATCATTCCACTTGATGAATTGGTCGACAAAGGCCCTTTTCGACTCAAGACTTTTATTTCGTGACTTGGCGCTGATATCTGCACCAAAACTCAACGATTACACAAAACACGAGCTCTGCATCCAACTTATCCATGAATCAGAAACTTTATTTAGAGGATTGGTGCCCAAACTAGCTCCTCATCTTAACTTGGCACCAAAACCTAAAGAAGATAAGACCAAACCTCGATCTCAAAAATCTGACAAGCAGCCATTCTGAAACAATTCCAAGCCTATAAGTAAGACTGGCCAAAGTATAAGAACCAACCCTCACGCGATGGAGAAAAACTCAAACAAATGCTACAACCAGCAGTCCTTTAGTGGGAAATCTTCCTTTCGAGGAAGAGGAGGCAACAAGAGCCTTAATTATACGCCTGAGTAAAGAAAACGCTATTCATCCCCAGGCTTCAATGACAAATCAAAACCAAGCCAATGACTGGGAAGCCCGATGGCGTAACACATTGTCAGTTGGAGATCGCCTGAAGCCTCAACTTCCCTTTTGGAAAACAATTACGAACGACCCCTGGATTCTATTGACCTTCAGTCATATCACACCATCTTTCTTAAACAAACTGGCATTGGTCTCTCCACCCCCTTGGAACATCGCAGTTCCACCATCAGTAAACGTGGCAAACGAAATTCAAGACCTTTAAAGGAAACATGCAATAGCAGAATGCAAAGACCCTTTGTGCCCGGGCTCCTACAGTTCAATCTTTCTAAAGCCAAAGAAATCAGGAGGAGAAAGACTGATATTCAACTTAAAACCGTTAAATAAAAAAATGGATAACAGCCATTTCAGAATGGAAACCGTAGACTCCATCCGTTAACTGCTCAAACAGAACGACTGGACTATATCCATCGACCTCGAAGACGCGTACCTACACGTCCCTTTCCGTCACTCGGTACACCATCTCTTCCGGTTCATCTTCGTTGCCAAAGCTTCAAGTTCCAAACACTTCCATCCAGCCTCAACGCAGCTCCAAGAGTTTTCACCGCAGTGCAGTTCTAAAGCCCGTTTTAGGCCATCTTCACCAACAACACATTCAATCACATGCTTAGCTGGACGGCTGGCTTCTTCGACAACAAGACCAGAATCTGCTCAAACAAAATCTAATTCACACCCTAGATCGTCTTCATCACATTGGCTTCGGAATAAAATTCAAGAAATCAAGGTTATCTCCGACCCAGTCTTTTCTTTTCCTAAGAATCCTGTTTGATCTCTCTGCAGCAACAATAGTGCCTTCTATGGAATGGATCGAAGATCTCCTACTTCAGTCCAGAACATGCTTAAGCCTAAAGTCATACAAATTGACAGAACTAAACAGTCTAATAGGGAAACTAGATTCGATGGTAAACCTAGTACCATATGGAACCGTGTCTCCTGTGGGGGGGGGCAACTGCAGGGGAGGCGCGAGATGCTGCTAGATCAGAGGTGAACTTTTTTTTTAACGATGCATCGCAAAGTTCTCGCCTATTTTTTTAAAATTACATTTTTGTAAAGATTTTTTAAATTACCAGTTATCATTCATTTTGTTTTTAAAAAATTACACAACAATACAGTGTCGCATTGGGTCACTCGGAAACATTGGGATTAACCGGGGAGGCCCCCTCAAAAAAAAAGGTTGCAGGGAAACGTTTTAAATTCACACCATTTCTTAAAAAGACGGTAGCTGCCCACACCCTCAAAAATTTGATAAGGATTCTTATGAAACTTGCATACCTAAGTTGCAGGACAAATGTTTCAAATTCAAGCATATTTCTTAAAAATACGGTAGCTGGACTATAGCGGAGAAGCTTGTGGCACTACCCAAGCCCCCTTTACGAGAGTGCCTAACCCCCCCCAGGAACCTCGAGGTACATTCCCAATATCCCCAGGGAAGCTCGACCCCTCCCAATCTGACCCTGTAGTAATGTCGGTGGGGAAGGGGGGCGGGGGCGTGCTAGTCCCAATGGGGAGGAATACTGTAGAAAATGTTGGGAACTGCTGATATGGAAGATGGATGACCAGATCCCTTTACCACTATCGCATAGACACTTGGGGATCAAGCCGATATCCTGGAGAATCAACACACCCCGTTCCGAAGGATAAGGAAACCGAAGAAAACGGAAGGATCGCATCAATGTGCAGTAACTCAAAACGGCCTTAAATGACCTAAATCTTTTCCAGGACTCAATCTTAGACAAAGATCTTATTCGTGTTCAAATAGACAACACGACAGCGGTTGCTTATCTCCGGAAAGGAGGAGGAACAAAATCCAGAAACCGTTACGAAGTCGCATCCGAAATCTTCAGGACTTGCATCCGCCTAGAAACGACCATTCTTTCACTCCATATTCTAGGGAACCGGAAAATAATTACCAATTCTCTCTCCAGGCATCGCCGACCAACCACAGGCGATTGGACACTCAACAAATCCATCTTCAATTCTCTTTTTACAATTTGGGAAATGCGATGATAGACCTATTTGCCACAAGGCACAATGCCAGACTTCGCCATTTCATCAGCCCAGTACCGGAATGGGCAGTAGATGCCTTGTCAACAACTTGGAAGAAACTGTTCTACTACCTGTTTCCATCATTCAAACTCCTTCCACATATCTTACGGAAAATCGCATCAACACCAGAGGTGTTTATCCTTAAAGCCCCAAACTGGCCGTCAATATCCTGGTTCCCTGCTCCTACAACTTGTGTCAGACAGCCCCAAGAGCCTACCAAAAAATACAGATCTACTGTCACAGAAGAAAGAAAGGCTCCTCCACCCAAGTGTCGGCGCATTGAAACTACACGGGTGGCTAGGGTATCATCACACTTCTCAAGGAGGCAGGAATACTGGAAGAGCAAGCCATTAGGATTGCAAGCAAAGCAATCAGTCTCCACCAACAGAATTTATGACAGCCACTGGCACAAATGGTTTCCTTGGTGTCACTTGCGCAAAACCAATCCAATCTATCCCACTCTACCGGACCTTCTGAGCTACTTATGAGCCCTTTTTGATTCAGGCTTAAAGGGATCAACCATCTTAGTACACCATTCTGCCACAGTTTTTAAAGCTGGAGGAAAAGAACCGTTGGAAGACTCATCTCAACCCTGATAAAATCGTTCGAAATAGAAAGAATCGCGAAGACTTTTCCTTTAAACCTTTCTCTAGTTTTAAATTCTCTCATGAAAAACCATTTGAACCCATGCTAAACTGCAACCTTCATCAACTACTGACAAGAAAAACAGTTCTTAATAACTCTAGCCATACGCTTACGATGTACCCAGCTGGCCTGTTTGCTTCTTCTTGGAAGATTACAAGGCAGTCCAATTAACTCCAAGAGATAGCCTCATTTCGAGCCAAAACCCGAAAGCCTAAAGAATCCACGAAACCGATAATCATCATCCAAGCTCTTTCTTCGATTACAGGTAACGAGCTTGAAAGACATTTCTTTCAGTTCGAGCTTTAAGATTTTATTTGGAAAGGACTGAGAGCAACGAGATAAAGAAAGGCAGAAACCAACTCTTTTTACCCTTCAAAAAAGACTTCGGTGAAACCTCAGCTGCAATCATCGCTAAATGGATCAAGACAGCAATTCTGAACGCCTATGAAACTTCTGACATCGACTGTCACGACAAAAAATCCGCATAAAAGCACATGAGCTAAGTGCCATCTCAACGTCCTGAGACTTTCAAAGCGGTATCTCCATCGCTGAAATTCTCCAAGCTGCATCATGGAGGAAAGCATCAGTCTGCACGTCGCACAACTTCAGTGACATGATGACCCATACATATGGATTTAACTAGCTTCGACCAGTTATCACTGCCACAAGTGTTGTCCAGCCCCAGAAGCGCTAGGAGAAGATTTAAGCAGCGGTCCTTTTCAGGGCCTCCAATTCAGTAAAGACATCAATAAAGAGATCAATAATACCTGTTTTATTATTGTTTAATGCTTAAGTCTGTGACGTTTTGGGGGACCAGTTCCTAATCCTTGGGGAATCTGTCAGGTGGTGCCCGCCACCAAATTGACGAGGTCTACTGTAAATGCTAAAATTTACAGGTAATGCATATTTTCGTAGGCAATAGAAAGAAAAAATTGTTGCAGCAACAGGTAAATTCTGTTTCTATTGCTAATAACGAAAATATACATTACCTGTACCTGCCCTACCTCTTGAGTCACCACCATGACAGATTGAGAGGAATAAAAGTTGACAATACTCTGCCGTTAGCTCTTTTACATTAGCAACGAGGGCACTTTGTGGTTAGCGAGCTGGCTGGTAATTGTTTTAAATCTCTGGAGGGAAACAGCTTTTGCGAATAAAATGCAAAAATTTTCAGGTAATGTATATTTTCGTTATTAGTAATAGAAACAGAAGTTAGACATTGCAGCAGCAATTCTCTATTTTTACATCCAACTGCTAGTTACATTATTTTAATAGTGTCATGTTTTACTATCCCTCTCTAGGCTTGTCAGATTGAAACAGATCCTTGGGCTGTGAGTGCTTACATACAGTTTTTATCAAACTACTCCCCTGATGATCAACTTCAAGATTTGGCAGATTTAGCACTGGTAAGTTGTCACAGGTGAAGGGACTTTTAACATCTGATCCTACTCAAGTACTAGGATCCGGTGGTTTAGTACTGGGCAAAGTTAATTAATTGAAGGAAAAAAGCTGAATTTTGATTCTAAAATTAGTTTTTACTTTCCTAAAATACTTACCTTTCGTTTAGACGTAAAGTGCTTAATTTAATGCTCAAATGCCCAAATCAAAAATAATTTTGTAGCTACGTCCAGCTTACCACCTGGTGGCCTACTACTGCATTCACTAACAATGCGTAGCGTGCCATCCACACGTCATAATCGCTTGTTGACACTTAAGGTCCAGCGAGAGGAGGGATAGGTGGGTGGGTTCATACTGTAGGTAAGTATTTTAGGAAAGTAAAAAATAATTTTAGAATTGAAATTCAGTTTATTACTACCTGACAAAATACTTCCCTTCAGTTTAGGCTGACTTCGTCCACTCGGCGGTGGGTCATGCTAAGAATCTGGAGTCTGCATGCATAACAAGAATACTTTCACAACCAAACTGACAAAATAGCCACCTTATGCCATGCTTCATTCTGTCATTTTTTTTCCGAAGCAAAAGTCTTCCTTTAAAATTTCCCCGCATGACTGTCCGCCATCATGTGCTCGGTCAACCTGTCACCTTCACTAGAACCTTCTACATCTTGTAGGTAGTGTGGCTAATGATGGTATTTTGTTCCTCTACGGCAATGGAACTCTTGGCACAAACGCTTAAGACAAAGCCAAAACGCTAAGTTCTTGTTCACGCACTTCTGGGATAAAGTCGATGGGATTTGAGGCTATGTCAAGCGAAATTATGAAACGGTTGTGGAAAGAAGCCATTGCAGAAAACAAAGACCCTTTGTGCCCGAGCTTTTAAAGCTCAATCTTCTAAGGCCAAAAAAGTTCAGAGGAGAAAGGCTAATTTTCCACCTAAAGCCTCTCAACCTGAAAATGGAAAACACCCACTTAAAAATAGAAACACTGGACTTCATCAGACAATCCCTCAAAAGGAAAGATTGGACAGTCTCCATTCTCCATCTATCTCGAGTATGCGTACCTTCACGTTTCCCTCCACCGCTCAGTACAACACCTCTTTCGCTTCATTTACAACGGGAAAGTACAAGAATTCCAGACTACCGTTTGGCCTCATTGCAGCGCCAAGAATCTTCACATCCTTTCTTAGACCAGTATTGGCACACCTTCACCAACTTTAAGTCCAATCACACAATACCTAGACGTAGACGACTGGCTTCTAAGAAATCCAACCCAAAGCAACTGAAGCAGAACACCTTGGACCTGCTTCACCACCTGGGCTTCAGAATAAATTTAATAAAATCAAGATTATCCCCAGCAGAATCTTTCCTCTTTCTAGGAGTTCTTTTCAACCTTTCATCTGCAACAGTGACCACCTCACTGGATCGCATTGAAGACGTCTTAAAACAATCCAAGAATTTTCTGAGCCATAAACCGTGCAAATTGGTAGAATTAAACGGCCTCATTGGGTCATTGGACTCCATGGCAAACCTGGTTCTATACGGAAGATGGAAAACCCATCCTTTCCATCATCATTGAATAGACATTTCGGGAACAAGCCAACACTCAGGAGAAGCCAAACATCCCGTACACGGAAGTTTTCCTGTTGAAGCACTCCTATGGTGGTCAGAGGTTCAAGTCCTATCTCAAACAGTTCTACGTCACGAACCTCACCCAACTTAATTCTTCAAACGTATGCATCAATGAGAGTGGGGAGCCCACTTCGGAGGCTCGGTACACAGTGGAAAGTTTATGTGAACTTTTTGTAAACTTAAACTCGAAGTTACACCAAGTGTGAATGAAGTTTACACAGTGCACAGTGGAATGCATTCTCAAAATGGCGCACAGTGTAACTAAACATGTTGGGTGTGTGGTAATGTACACTGTGGAAGTGAACTCAGTAGAAATGTACACAGTGGAAATGTACACGGTGGAAACGTACATGGTGGAAATGTACATGGTGAAATTGGCTCTGGGGCTCGACATCGAAGGCTACAAAGCCTCAGGACTTTAGGCAAAAGAAGAATTGGACCACATAAACGTTCTGGAATTCACGGCAGTCTCCAAAACTTTTTATCAGGGAAAACAATACAAGTCCAGATAGACTACACCATAGCAGTAGCCTATCTCCGGAAAGGAGGCGGAATAAAGTCCAGAAATCATCACCAAGTCACCTCGGAGATTTTCAAGCTTTGCAGTCAGTTAAAAACGACGCTGCCTCATCTTCACATTCCAGGAAACCAGAGTGTAATTGCAGATTCCCTCTCAAGACGTTGCAAACCACCCACGGGCGAGTGGACACTAAAAACTTCCATCTGTAATTATCTGTTCGCCATTTGGGGAACTCCGATGGTAGACCTATTTGCCATGAGGTACTTTAGACCAGACTTTCTCAGTTCATCAGCTCAGTCCCCAGATGATCAAGCTTGGGTAGTATACGCCATGTCAACACCTTGGAAAAACCTTCGGGTACATGTTCCCGCCATTCACACTTCTGCCGCAAATCCTGCAAAAAATAGAAACAATACCTGGCCAGTTCATCTTAATAGCTCCACATTGACCAGCAGCACCAGGCTTTCCTCAATTCCTACAACTTCTGACCCAAGAAGTCTGTCAGAAACTCAAAACTTTGGGCTAGAAGGTCGAGAGTTTCTTCCAAAGGAGAGGAAGTCAATTCCACCCAAACGCCAGCACCTTGAAGCGTCACGGTGGCTACTATCGTCGGACTTTTCAAGGAGGCAGGAATTTTTGAAGAACAAGCTATTAGAATTCCCAGTAGAGCAATCGGGGAATCCACCAGTAGAATTTACAACAACCACTGTTGAACTACTAAGTTTTCTTACTGACATTTTCAACTCAGGCTTTAAAAAATGCACCATTTTAGTATACCGCTCTGTTGTATATTCTGTTTTTAAAGCAGCCAGAAGAGAAGAACTGCTAGACGATTTTTGCATCTCAAGTTTTATCAAATCGTTTGAAATAGTATGACCTGCAACCAGATCCTTACCGGACTGGGACCTCTCCATGGTTCTGAACTCACTCATGAAGGAATCTAACGAACCTTTGGCTAACTACAACCTTCATCTTTTCATAGCAGGAAAGCAGGAAAACAGTCTTCTTGATAACGATGGCCTCAAGTTAATGATGATGTGAGTACAAGCCCTTTCAATGGGCCCCGCATACTTGACCTTTCTAGATACAAAGCCGTCTCGTTGACACCTAGTGAATCGTTCAGAGAAAAAAAAACTGAAACCTAATGAACCAACAAAACTAATAATCATACCTGCTCTCACTCCGTTCACAGAAGACGAGCCGGAAAGATTTCTCTGCCTGGTTCGGGCCTTAAGGTTTTGCTTCAATGAACAGAAAGCTGTGAAGTAGAAGGTAGAAACCAACTCTTCCAGCTGTTTAAAAAGAATTTTAGTGAGACCTCACCAGCAATAATAGATTCTTACCACCCATGCAGATGGACTTCACAAGCTGGGACCCATCATCACAGCCAGAAGTGTTGGCCAGCCCAAAGCACTAAAACGAAGAACAACAACGGCCCTTTTCAGGGCCACCACATGTGGAAAAAAGATCCTGAATTCTGTTTGGTGTCATTTATTAAAGTGAATAGTCGGTGGCTTTTCCCTGGGGAACCCGTCAGTTGAAGCTCTCCACCTTATTGACGAGGTCTACTGTAAATGATAAAATTTAGTTAATAAAAGCCACTAGGCATATTCTTGAGACTACATAGTGACTTAGTGACATGCTGTGGTACACATCGTTCTGTAAGAATGATATTGCCAATCTTGGTGATGGTTCTTCTCAGATTGGAAGACAGGGATCCATTGGAACAGTGTTGTAAGGATGGAAAACCAACGTCCAATTTGGATTTAAGAAGTTTTCTACCTCTGGTTGTATTGACACACTGGTGGTAGCATTTGAGGCATATGCGAAGCCCCTCCTTGAATATGCAAGCACAGTTTGGTCTCCACATTGATGGGCAATATGAACATTTACTTCGTATAAATGTTATGTAATTAATTAGGGCTGTTCCGATACGTATACTAGTATGATATCGGTGCCGATGCCATGGTATATGCACCGATTATCAGACTGGGATAATCCATTTTCATCTAATACTTACAACTGACAATATACAGTACTACCTTTTTTTGTGAGGTTGTGTAACGTAAATCGCATAATTTTTTGTTGGCCTTGGGTAAAGTTTTGCCTTTCGTCTCTAAATGAATGCTTTTTATTTGTCTGACCATTACTTCTTTGCAAAGTTTTGACGTTACTAAGATAGCTTATCTATATTGGTGCAATATTTATGCCGTTTGTATGCAAAGGTTTTGCCAGTATTTTACTTGCCAGTATCAGTGTTGTCAAATAAAAAAAAATTGTTATTGGAACAGCGTACAATTTATACTACATTTGTTTTTTATTTTTTTATTTGTAGAATCTGGCACAAGTTATTGTTGATAGAACAACTGTTTTAAATTATATCCTGCCTGCGGATAGTGGTCCAGTCAGCGAACACAAAACTTTGACTCTTCAAGCCCTTATGGTTATTTTCCTAAAATATTTGCAAAAGGCACGAGAGCCTTCGAAAGCTGCTTACTCTTGGGTAAGCTAATTTCTTTATATCTGCAAAATACTAATCTTCAGTAATACAGTATGTGCTAAAATTACTTATTTTATGCTTTTCATTGCCCAAATTAAAATAATTTAATTATATGACAAATAATGTAATACCATCTAGCTCCCACCGATGGCACTACTTTGCATTCCATAATAACATTGTATTATTGTAAGCAGGGGAAAAAAGCATAGAAAGTCGCAATCAGAAGCGATCTGCTAGTCCTGTTAAAAAGGTTGTGTTAGGGATGTCAAATACACTTGCTGTTGACAATGGCGAAACGAATACGGGCGAAACAGTCTGTCTAGAGATCTTTGTGGGTGAGAGCTAATTGATATTAAACACTTGCTGTTCCGACCACCTTCATCAGAAATACAAAACTATTTACAGATCGAAGATCACATCACTCGGTGTCAGTGCTACTTACAACAGCTACGTTGTCTCTTGTAACACTAATCTGTACATGGTAGTAGAGTTGTTCTTCCACAGGCGGTTGAGGTCGGAGGAGAAGTTGCCTTATTTTCTCATAAGTAGGGCTGGAGGTGTTCACCACCTGGCGCGGATCGAAGAACTCCAAGGAGACGTGAGAAAGGTGAAAGCCACCAACGGTATTGCCATGCATCTGAAAGAAAAACCAGGGCACGTCATCGGTTGGGAAGCTGCCTACAGTTCTCCTTAAATCCAATTCGTTCAGTGAGACCCATCTCAGAGGTCTCGAATCCCTTGCCATCAAGCATTTTTTAAGCACAGAGGGACCCTCTCCTGAACATCTCCAGCCGTACATATGGGGTTGCTCCCGATTTGTCCTGTGACCTCAACCTCCTGTGGGAAAAACAACTCAACTGCCGTAAACAGATCAGTGGTACAAGAGACGACACTGCTGTTTTAAATAGCACTGACGCTGAGTGATGTGATCTTTGATCCGTAAATAGTTTTTGCACTTCTTGACGAAGATAGCTGGAACAGCAAAGTGTATTTGACATCCCTTACGAAGCTTTTGCCACCGAAAATTCAACAGAAATAGCTGATTTCTTCCAATTGTGACTTTTTGTTCTTTTTCCCATTCTGACGTATCGCTTTTGGGCACAATAGCATTCACATTGCGTTCATTATGCTTGTAAGAATTTACTGTGTTTCTAGTTGCCGTGAAAATATAATTACCTTTTTTAAAGCATTCTCCTTCTCCAATGCTGTTTAATCTAGAGAAATTAAATCGAAGATATCCTTCCGCGTCGCTACCCACTGCGCATGCGCAGCCTCTTAATATATAAACCGATGCGGAGCGGCATTGCTCACCTTTTCTTCTCTACGACGCACGCTGTTTACATCGCTTCAGGTTTCTAAGTACACTTCGGCTCGGGTTGCTACGTTCCGATACAACACTGATCCGACGATGTCGGTCCTTTACAGGCACAAGATGTTCCTTCAACTCCACCGGTTCCCCTAACCACGGTTCCCGGTCCCAAGCCATGAGTTCCAAGAAAGATAACTTTCACGATTCCTATTCCCCGGACCCATCCAGTGGATCACGGTTCCCCATTTCACGCCAATCTTGATCTCTCCAAGATCCCTCAACCTGCGTTACTTAAAGCAGTCAAGGGAATTAATCACCGATTGCTTCTTATATATACCCACCACAACTCCCGGTACCTCCTGTACGGATCGAAGCCTTCCTACTTGCTATGAATCGGTCTCCATGACCAACTTCCCCACCGCCCTCTGTTGTTGGGACAATCATTTCTCCTTGGGCGTTCACGTTTCGTGAACTGCCGTTGAGTTCCGATCCCCACAACACGATCCACGTACCTTCGATTGCCTGGCGATCCCGGTTCCTACCGTCGATTCCCTTCGATCCACATGGACTCACCGGTTGTCATTGCGGCTCCCGATTTCTCATGTATAGCTGCCGTAATAAACAATCCTCCGGCGGTCTTTGATCCACCTTGCCTTCAGGAGGACCCAGTCGCTACCTTGATTACCTCAACTACCGATCCCTCTCACACAGTATCGCTTCCTCTTCGACATCTTTGTTTTTTCCCAAGCAGCACTTCGCCGACGTTCGGGACAGACTTCTCCTTTTCAGGTGGCCATTGTGCGCCCACCTCGTGATCCTCCATCTGCTACCTTTCATAATCTTTCATAACCTGCTTTCTGCATTCCCAAGTCGCAGTCTTATACTCCCTGGTGCATTAGGTAAGGTTTCACTGGGTAGACCGTTCCTCCCTTCACCTGTTACATCGATCCCTTTAGGATCGTCAGCTGTACAGTCACCACGATTCAGTCCACCTACCCGATTACCGGTTCCCTTTCCTATCTTACAAAGAACCTTCTGCATCCACACCATTCGCCTGATAAGTGAACACTGCCAGCGACCTGCGGTTGCCTCCCGACCTGATTCCACCAAAGAAAACTGGGGGACCGCAAGGCATCCAGCAGCACCCACGGTTCCCGTCCCACGGTCCTCATCACCCTTCCTTCACAGTCCCAAGGTCGAGGTCGTGCACGGTTCCTGGGACGATCATCCGCCCTTGATAGACGGTGCCAACGATCACCTTCCCGTTCCCATTCTAAGGTACCGCGATACTTACTTACACAGGAGTGGGGGATGCTTTCATTTTTATGCCAAAGCTTGACAAAGGTGACCTCCGAGCCAGTGATCCTCTCTATAATTTTAAACAGGTTCAAGCTACAATTTAGGTTCCCCCTATACTACAAAGTCTGCCGTGGGAATCAACGACACCTGCTCCTGCTCGAGCCGGTAGACTTGTTTTACTTCAGAAAGCCGCAACCTCGACTCGTGTCACCACCGCCCAGCCCAGCCCCAGCTTTTACAGCAGCAAATTTTTCTTTGCAACACGAAATCGGGCGAATCACGCCTTCTTTTCAATCTTCGACCACTCAATCAGTTCATTTCAAACCCACACTCACACCAATCAGGCATCCTTATCCTTGCTTTTCTCGACGATTACCTCCTGCCTTACCCCGGTTCATCTGCTTTCGCCGGCAAACCTTCACATCGTCGTGTCTCCTTTACCTCACTTGGGGCAAGGCATCAACTTGCCATGTCACGCATTGAAGTATTCTTCGATCTCAACCAATCGTCAGTCATACCTTCCCCAGAATGGATCGATAACCACCTCTCAGCTATCTGATACTTTCTCCAACAACCTCGTCACACCTTCCGGGACCTTGCCTCTGTCATTGGGATCATCGATTCCTTCACGGATTTGGTCTCGTCCGACAGATGGACCTCAATTCCCCCCC
>JAHWFP010004983.1:0-10827 GCA_023313725.1 Lithobius niger | reverse complement strand
CCCCCCGACAGATGGATGGCAAGGCTGCTTCACCATTATCGGTTGGCTCAATAGGGTAACACACAGCAAAGCCATGCTCCTTCCTCCTCGACGAATCGATCCCCCCTTCCCGTTCGACACAATGAACTGATGGATGGACATCACAAACCTTACCACCTCAGTTCCCCTCCACGAACCGAATTCCCAAGTCCCCTTTTTCACAGATGCATCTCTATTAGGATGAGGAGCCCATGTAGACAATATGGCTGCATCCGACCCTTGGGAGATTGGGACGTCCGATCACATTAATCTCCTGGAGTTACATGCTGTTCTCAACGGCTTATAACACTTCCAACACCATGTCACGGGTCGCACAGCCCAAGATCCACATTGACAACACCACTGCTTTTGTATACCTACGAAAAAAGGAGGGACATGGTCCCTATTCCTTCATCACCTAGCTTCCGGAATCTTTCAGTGATGAAAAACCTCCAGTCCACATCTGCCTGCTCCCACTTCACATTCCCAGCAACCTTAACGTGATAGCCGATTCCTTGTCACGACGAACACCACCGTCCAGCAAATTGGGCGCTTCACTCAACAATTTGCACCAGCTTCTTCGCCCTTTAGGGTCACCAAATGTTAGATCTTTTCACCACAAGCTCAATGCCAGACTTCCCACCCCGGTTTGGAATCCACTGTTCGCATACGCCTTCTCCCACAGCTTCTACCATTAGTGGTTCGCAGGATTGCCAACTCCCAAGAACAGTTCCTCCTCATTGCCCGGTAGCAGCTTGGTTCCCGGCACTCCTGGACCTACTCGTCAATCTACTCTAATCATTGCCGACACAACCAAACCCATTATCCCAAACCTAGGGATCAATCCTACATCCGAACCTTCAAGCACTCCGACTACACGGGTGGCTACTATCGTACAACTCCTTCGAGCAACAGGCATTTTTAAGAACGAGGCCGTCTGCATCGCCTCTCGTGCCGTCCGCACCTCTACCAACATACTTTACGACAGCCACTAACCGATACTGGTTTCATTGGTGCATCCAAGAACATGTTAATCCTGTCTACCCCTATGCCAGAAATACTCCGATTCCTGACTATGTTATTCAACAACAGTTTGCGAGGATCCACGATCCTCATTTACCGGTCCGCCCTGAATGCGGTTTTAAAGCGGCAGATAATGCGCATCTTCTTACCGACTACAGATTCTATTCACTGATCCATTCCTTCCAAATGGATAGACCACGATTACGCTGACAAACTCCTGACTGGGACCTATCCATTGTCCTCTTCACCTTACTATCACCTCCCATGAACCTATGAGTTCCTCCCAACTCAGCCATCTCACCAGGAAACTGTGTTCGTGGTAGGCTCTTGCCACCTGTCTTCGGTGCAGAGAACTTCAAGCACTTTCAGCCACGGACACCGATTGTTTTTCCTTGACAACTACACTGAGGTAACATTAACCCCGCATTTTACGTTCAGGGCAAATACTCATAGACCTGATAAATGAACCTTACCGTTCATCATCCCTTCTCTATCCAAATTTTTAGGCGATAAGCAAAAACGGGCCATGTGTCCCGTACGCACAATTTGCTTACCTTAAAGCTTCCAAGCCTCTTCGTCGAGGCCAAACTCAGCGTTTATACCTTTCCACAATAAGTCAGGCATAACCTCAACCTGTATGATACCTACTTGGCTCAAAACTGTAATCGTCCAAGCCCATGAAGCACTTAATATTTATTGTGCAGCAAGGGTATTCAAATTACAGCTCTTGAATTTCGTGCCGTTTCTACCTCCTAGGCACACCACAGTAATTTACCGATTGCCTACATCATTGAGGCAGCCTCCTGGCGTAGTCCGACTGTCCTACTGGCGGACTCTACCGCATTGGGCCATTTGTTGCTGCCCAACGTGTACTCTAACCTCTTTGCACACTTTGAGATGTGTTGGGAACCGGTCGCTACCCGAGGGGGCTTGGTCAGATGGCGCCCACCGCCGTGACGAAGTCTGTGGAATGCTTTAAACAAGGATGCAATACACTGCATTAGTAATTCGACGTGTTGTATGGCAGAATAAAGAAAAATTTGTAATTGATGTATGCAGTTGTAACGGCAGACATACCAACAGGACACTACTAAAAAATCTAAATGCGTGATGTACTGAAGAATATCTACTATATTGCACATAATATTAAAAAAATTGTCTCGTAACTTTTGCTACTACGATACAGCAAATGAGCCAGAATCTTGTGTGCGACGATGCAATCACTGACCAGATAAGTTTTCATCGGACGCTGATATTGGTTTTCTTACAAAAAAACAAACAAACTGAAGCTTCGTTGTTTTACTGTTTCCCGTTTCCTTTGTTCTTGTTCATCAGACGTTTACATTTTTTAAATCTTTGAACACCATATTTTCAGTAAATTCAGCAGGTAATTGGGGGAAGGGGGGGAGTAGGAGAAATCACATTGCGCTGAGGGTACGTGAGGTTGACTACTTTAAATTTATTTACACTTTTTAGGTGTATTAACAAGAGTTAAAATATTCACATGAAAAACAAATTCCACATTGAATATAACACTGCAATTTCATGTGGCCAATTTTTGTTAGGTTAATCAATACAAAGTACTTGTTTTACTAGCATTTTATAATTATCTTTATTATTGTTATTTGTAATTTTAAATCTGTTGGTAAAACTAATATCGAACCAATAAAACTTGCGTGAGTCTTCCTGTTACGGATTTTTAAAAAAAATCGGAGAATTAGAGGCCAGGAGGAATATTCCGATCTTCCCTCCCTGGCCAGTCCGCCACTGCAAAAATGGGACATCATTCGCTTTGTTCACTCGTTCAATAAGAAACAACACCACAAATAAGCGTAATAAAATACTGTAATATATCGCACCCGGAAAGCAGCGAGGCTATGCGCGCCTCGCATTCAATGTACCATCCAGATTCCACCGTAAAAATTCGGTGTACCATCCAGATTACCGCTAAAGGTAAGTGACAACTTACTTTGTATTGTACTTCGCGATAAGAAAGGAGCCATCTCAATGACCATGCATAGTCTCTAACCGACTACAATTTGAAGAGCTGACTTGCCGAAATACGCCGCAATTTTTCGTATGAGCGCACACCTTTACGATGACATTTGGCTGACGTCTTCCACAGATTGTATACTATCGGACGACGATTTTTTGCTTAGGACCTGGTTAGAGGTTATCATACTTCAAATGTCTTACGTATATTCTGTAGAGCATAATACCTTTTGTACTTGCGCACTGCAAGTGACCCTCTCACATACTTTAATTTCGCCGGATCAGAATTGAACAAATGTGTGTGGCTTTTGAGGATATGTCGCTGACGTAAATCGCCTCCACCGTGTGACACGTCGAATTAAAAAAGTAATGTACATTTTCACGGCAACTAGAAACTCCAAAATACCAGTATTACCTGTTTGAATACCACTCTCCCACTTCCGGCTTCCGACTCCGGCCTCTCTCCGGCTTCCCACTCTCCTCCCCTCTTGTCGCCATCTGGGCACAATAGACGTGCGAAAAGGTGAGCAATGCCTCTCTGCATCAGTTTATATACTAGGAGGCTGCGCATGCGCAGTGGGTAGCGACGCGGAAGGCTATCTTCGATTTAATTTTTCTAGATTAAACAGCATTGGAGAAGGAGAATGCTTTAAAAAAGGTAATGGTTATTTTCAATAGGCAATAGAAACCAAAATCAAGCAGGTAATACTGGTATTTTGGAGTTTTATAACATTGCCAACATGTATTTCGAGAATTTGAGGACCTGTTAGCTACAGGTAACTTCCTACTTGCACGCACACTAAAACCCCTACCGATTTTCAGCCAGCATGCTGTAAATTTATGCCGTGCAATTTCACTAACGTTATGTGCGATATTTTCTCCTTGAATGATGCTGACTCCATCGCTAAAGTTTACGTACTTGGAAAAGTCCGATCAGAAACACCAACAGCGTAGTTCTGACTCGCTCAATTCCAAGGAGTCCCCACGTTTTATTAAGTCCAATATATCTACTAAGACTTCCATTGATTTACCTGAAAGTAGTTCTGTGAGAATGCTTTGTTCTTATATATAGTTTGGAAGAAAGTTATAGCAGTTGTGTAGAGTAGCTATCCAGACGGAGGGTGAACAACGGGCCATTTGACCCAGATTGTTAGCTCCAGCAAGGACAGAATCATCAAATAAACTGTAGTGATTTTGCGTGTTTGATGACTGTTAGGCAGTAAATTTGTTTCACTTGAGTACGTGCTGCCGAAGAAGTATGGTAGCAGTGCTCATGCTGCCAAATTTGCTGTTAAACTTCAGTAGGTTTATACACCATCTTTGTTATTACTGTGACGTGTATACTGTCGGAAAAAAGAATTACATGCAACCACCAAGAAGAACACAGTGTGATTCTGTAGAATATGACAGGAGTCCTTCAATTATTTAATCGTGAACAAGTGCATACTCTTTGAGGTAGTGTGTAATACTTTTTTCATCATCTCTTCTAAATACCACTGTGAATTATTGAATGCCGGTAATCGGCAAATACAGTGGCTAAAATCGGACATTTTATAAAATTTGGGAACACAAAAACCACTTAGAAGACTCAACAACAACTAGTTGCTTTACATTTTCGAAGAATAGTCCTTTCTTCTTCATCAGAAGCATTACGATAAAATGGTGAAAACAGGTTTGCACTCGATTCGAATAGTGATGTTTTCTCCTGACGACCATGTTGCAAACCTGTTTTCACCATTTTTTTCGTAGTGCTACTGATGAAAAAGAAAAGAAATGATATTCTTCGAAAATTTAAGAGACTAGTTGTTGTTGAGTCTTCTAGTGGTTTTTGTGTTCTCAAATTTTATTTAAAAAAAAATACCACTGTGACAAATGGTTACTCGTTTTTTTCCCACTTTTATTCTACTTATTGTTTATTTTTTAAATTATTTTAAATTTATTTTAAAGTTTTAGAGTTCGTAAGTTTTTCATGTTGTATTTGATTTCAGTCAGAATCTCAAGATCAGATAATAGTGCAGTGGGCAACTGGAGAAACGGCCACCATGCATATCCTCGTAGTTCACGCAATGGTTATCTTGTTGACTTACGGCCCGCCTGAAGGTTAGCCTTTCCTTGATACATGGTTATCAATTAAGTTTATTTTAATTTGTGACATTTTGTGGCATTTCCTGAAATTTGCTATATATTAAGTGGAGTTTTTTGCTACAGTTAGTGCCTTCAGTTTTCTGCTTCTTGAAGTGCCTACCACTTCAAGAATAATTTTTACAATTCTCTTAGTTAAAGTGTTACGAAATTTGCCATTTTGCTAAATTTGCCATTTCAGAAATTAAGTATCCTTAGTTAGTACCAAGAATTTACTATAAATTGTTGGTTTTACTGAAAGAGGAACCTTGAACCTTGGATGATGTGTTGATGGGAGGGAGGAGGTGGGGGTGGGGGGAAGAGGATATTGATTCGAAAAGAACTGACGAGCTTATTAAACACTGTCAAGGTCATCCCCAATGCAAAATGAAAGCAAAATTCAGATGATAAGGCTACTTAAAAGAAGAAAGTTGGTTCTCGGGCATTTTTCTCAAGATATCCGTGCGAGCGGGCGGAAATTTATTTTTTTATTTTTCGACCCTTTTTTTCCGTACATTTTGGCAAATTATATTTTAGTTTGGGTAAAATAAAGAATACTGCCTCGTAATGCTTCTTACCACGTGTGCACACAATTATTTAACGACGAGAATGGTAATTCTATATTTCAATTTCTCACTAAGGGTTAACTGCTATTTTTGCCGCGTCATTTCTTTTTATTTTTCGTCAAAAAATCGGTACGGGAGGGCCTGAGAACCAATTTTTTTTTTTAATGGCCTAATCAGATTAGAATTATAGGAACTTCGTGTCGTGGAGAAAGGGTGCGTGCAACCTCCTTGAATGGTGTGTGATGCTTCCGTATACAACTGAGTGGGTGGGGGGGGGGGGGCCATTCGGGGATCTCACTAGCCCTTTTGCATATGATGTAGTTCCTGTAAGGCCACGAAAAAAAAATTGTTTGGTTTACGGGCGAGGTTGCAAATTGAAGCACCAGGCAACCAGGCATTTTATTTTATTTTTTATTTTATTTAACTGACCACGTTTCTTCAACAAGTGAAGCTGAAAGCTGAAAACATATGTAGAAAGCCTAAGAAAATATAATATATTGCTAATACGTTATTTGTCATCTAATATTCAGTGATTTTTCTAAGTTTTTGGCACATAACTTCTTAGTGTTTTGAGCTAGAGGTTTGAAATTAGCACCATCGAAAAGCTCGTTTCGAGCCGGTTAAAATGGTATATTGGAATGTCAAAAACGGTCAAAATTTGGCGGAAATATGATTTTTAGTGGATTGACCAAGATTCAAATAAAAAAATTTTGACCCGCGATAATATAAGGCACCCGCACGCGCCTGTAAACCAAACAATTAACTTTGCGTGGCCTAATTCAAGGGCAATTTTCATTCTTTTTCTTTCTTTTTACGTTTTAGATGCTGCTCTTTTTAATGAACTATTAGAAATTTGGTTCCCGTCCGATACTGACCCTCCTCAAGCCTTTTTAATGGATACGTCTGAAGAAGCACTTCTGTTACCAGACTGGTTAAAGCTGCGTATGATCCGATCAAATGTTGAAGTACTTGTTGATGCTGCTCTTCGGGATTTAGAGGCTGCCCAATTGGTTCTCTTCATTCAATCCTTTGGCATTCCAGTCCCAAGTGTCAGGTGATACTTTGTACTTTTTTTGCACTATTTTAGTATAACGTAGGTCAATTTTAACAAACAGAGCTCAGGCTAAAGGGACAAGTGGATTACGTTATGTAAGGATTTATGTAGTTGCTCGGCCTCTTATCTAAAGCGTGTTTTGGTTCGAGAGAAGAAGAAAACAGCACAATAGAGCTAACATTGTGAACTGCTCCGTTGTGCTGCACGATTACTGCTAGTTTCGCTTCTTCACACAAATAGTTAGTTGTGGTCAACTGTTTAGTACACACTTAATTTTTATCCCGTGAATCATAAAAAGAAGTGTGAAGATGCAAGAGATTTTGGAAGATAGTGGCTGAGAAAAATTCGAATTAGGTGTAACTTTGAATTTACAAAAAAAAATGTCAAGTAACATATTTTGTACCAATGCCCTTAGAAAATATACAATCAACTACCTCCTCTGGCCAAGTCAGAAGCTTGGACGTAGACCTCGTTACTCCATCTGGGACAACCCTTTGCTGACGTGATACATATGCATTCATACTGCTTAAAGGGTTAAGCCCTAAAGTTGAAACTCTATTTGGCTAACACATAGAAATAGATCAGCACCAGGGTCCTTATAACTGTAAAATTGTCTGCCAAATCTTTAAACTTCTACTAGATATCCTGATGACAAGAATGTATTTGCGTAGACTAGGCTTACTTTTGTCACTTTTATTGCATACATCAGACAGTATAACTAAGTCTTCGTTATATGACGTTTGTGGCCCGTAAAGGGCCCACCAACACTGATCATTTTAAAATTGTTTGCCGATTCCGATACAGCTATCTAAAATTTAGTCCCCAATTTTTTTTTTAATCTATGGCTTTTTTCAAAAGACCAATAATTGTTAAATTAAACATTTTAAAATGGTAACCAACATTAGGAGCAAAACCTGCTTACCAAATTTCCGCATTGGTGATCGGTATCAATACAGCCTTGCATATAACACAAGAAATTGCACATAAAAAGTTCATCTCACAGTTTTTTTACCGCTTAAAGCGAACGGTGTTAGCGTGTGTATTTGTCACCAAGAAATTATCACCTTGGACGGTTTATTTGTAGACAAAACGTGGCACGCAAAGGGTTAACTAAAAGTGTTAACGGTACATTGGAAAATAGATAGCACCAGAATTAATAGGACCAGAAAGCGTGACATCCCTCTTTAACACTTACCAGGGAAGAACACAATTTCATCTGACTTAAAAGAATGAGACACATTTGGTTCAGCAACATTTCACTATGATGACTTATCCATGACAAATTTATTTTATTGAATAAACTCTTCGCTGTGTTACCGTGAAAGTTTTTGTCAAATTCAGAATCATAATTCAGAGAATTACGAATATATTTACCGCCTATTTTCTTAAATAAGACTGTATGTATGTCTTGCAAATTTTCAATGGCTGGCTGCCATCTTCTTCAGGCATTATGACGAACGTTTTGGTGGTTCTTGTGTGCAGTACATCGGGTTCTGCTTTCCAACCCGGAGTTCCGTATTCGAAAGCCGACGACGATGTAGTGCACACAAGAACAACAAATCTTTTATCGTAATGCCTGAAGACGATGGCAGCCAGCCATTGAACATTTACATGACGTCTTATTTGTGAAAATGAGTGGTAAATATATTCGTTATTTCGCTGAATTTAACAATTTATTTTGTTTCTTTTACAGTAAACTACTGCGTGCTTTAGACATAGCTGTTGAGTATGACAGTTATTCAGTGGAGAGTGCTGTAGTTGACAAGGGTTACATGTCGCAGCTGGTAGAAGTGCAGCAGCAGCGTGGTGCAGTCGGAGGTGAATGCTTTGCAAGACTGTTAGATGACGGGACGTTATCGCAATCAGGTGATAATACTTTCTGAAACGTGAACTACAATACATGATGGTTATGAACACTGAAGGTGGTAATATCTGGGTACCTTAGGCTTAGCACTTCTTCCTGCGTAACACTTTAAGGCAGAGATGCAAGGGTTTTGGTAAATTTATCATTGCTTGTTGACTATTCTAACCCTTACAGGAAAAGGTTAAGCTTGCTGGCAGTTTTTTAAGTTAGCACCAAATTTCAACAAAAATCTCTTTAAGTTTAAGGATCAGCTGGTGGTTGTCTCAATTACGATATCATTCTTATTTTGTTGTTCCAGTATCAGAGTATCAGAGTGCTTTTGACACTAATAGTTACCTAAATATGACTGGCCGCTTTTTGTTAGAAATAGCAGATTTTTGCCAGTTGATAATGAATTACGGTAAAAGCTACTATTCTAGACATCGACTTGCTTCTTACTGCATTATTTTCAAGAAAATTTCAAGCATTTTTTTATCAAATGTTCAAGCCATATGAGGAAATCTTCTCGTAATTTTGTTAATAATTAATTATTTATAAGCCAACCACGGACACTATTTTGATTTGCTGTATTAGTATCAGATTGGACTGATTTTCCTGACATTTGCAGCCATTAGCCAACATGGCTATTCAGTCACATTTTAATGGATAGTTATCTAGCTTGGAACTGAACGAACTATGGCACTACTTAGAATGAATTTTAATAATTCTTCATCATCTTCATATGAAATGGTTCATGGCAATGATGCATTAATATGGTGATGCACTGCAGCTTTCAGCAGGGAATGAAAGTGCATCCGATGCATTGTAAACTGTTCCTTGAACCGTTTCATTTAAAATAATGTTAAAGGACTTTCACTATACTGGATGGTCCAGAAATTTTAATTCAGCTGAATATATCACAAATAAATAACCACCAATGTTCGCATAAAACGTTGGTTGTTGGTCGATTTTTCGTGACATCGATAATCAGAGCCAGTGGCAATCCTAGAAAAAGGCTAGGGCTGCAGGCTGGGAACCATTTAGATTTGGTGGGCAGCCGTATTGGTAGTTTTAGGCGGGTAAAACAAAAGCACTACTACTATTATCATAGATTGTCTATTCCCCTCCGTCACCCATAACTCCCAAACCTCTATTCACAAGGTCAGTACGTTACTCAAGATTGACGCACAATTCTGTTATATTTTCTGTTTGAACAGCCATCTGAACTAAAACTAACCTGAATTAAAGTTGTTACTTTGTATGTAGATTTGGCTGAAATGGGTCCTATTTTTTCATTAGTTACAAATTTAGATTTTTTTCATTATTTGGATAAGTATTTTAGGATAAGTAAAAACCAATTTAATCTTTAAAACTACGTATTTCCTTGAATTTTCTAGATAGTTTCAACCTTTGGGCAGAAATAAAGCACTGTTAGCAAAATGTATGGCAAAGTGAAAATGCTCTGAGTAGTGGATAAAGAAAATCTTGAATATGCACAATAGACAGACGATAAAAGCCTTGGAATTGATATACACTCGTACACACAGTGTAATAATTAAACTTACCTAAGATTTGTTTGAAATTATCAGTATTTTTCTGAAGTGACAATCTTAGAAACTAGCCCCTTTCTCGTGAGTTATTTTGAACCTAAGGACTAAGAATGCTAAAGATTTGCCTAGGAGGGCTAAAAATTGAGACCATTGACGTCGCTGTCGGTATGCTTATCATGGTTATTGCTACTATAACTTGTTTTATGCTAAGCTGTGATTTGTGAGATGTTCAGCTGTCATTTTGTGACATGTTTGGCTGTCATTTGTACTCGTCAACCACGTGTATAATGATTATGGATCGGTATCAGTATTGAAGTTACAAATAGTTATCGTATTTCACCACCTGTATTTAAACTTCTACGCATCATGTATCAACACAACTCATATTCATTGGCCTGTATTAGTATAAGTGGGTGCATAGTTTTGGTATTTTGGTAACTAGTATCCTCAGACATCCTAACCATCCTGTATTATGATGCTTTGCTCTCCTCTACCTCCTCCCAGACCTTCTCCTGTCAAACAAATTTGGGATTTTTAGCGGTTACGGTACTTAACTTGTGTCTTTCTTAGTGTTTTTCTTCTCTACAGAGAACATGGAGAGCGAATATTCTTTCGAGACTAAGCGACATCCTCTAGTTATTCCTCCCAAAGCTCAGCCCA
>JAHWFP010004982.1:97408-117131 GCA_023313725.1 Lithobius niger | reverse complement strand
CCCCCCAAACGTGAAGCAGCACCTGTTCTCTTCCTGTTGCGTCACTTTACAACATACTTTTTCCCTAATTATGTATTCATCTCTCCCCTCTCCACCACCACCCCAAACGTGAAGCAGCATCTGTTTGCTTCCTGTTGCGTCGCTTTACAACACACTTTTGCCCCAATTATGTATGCATCTCTCCCCTCTCCACCACCATCCACCCCCCCCCAACGTGAAGCGCCTGTTTTTTTCCTGCTACATCATTCTACGACATACTTTTGCCCTAATTATGTACCCATCCCTCCCGTCTACCACCATCCCCCAGACATGACACAACACCTATTCTCTTCCTGTAGCGCCACTCTACGACATAGATTTTGCCCCAATTATGTATCCATCCCTCCCTTCAATCCCTTCACACCCAAACGTGAACAACACCTGTTTTCTGCCTGTTGTATGCCTCACGTTTGCCCCTAATGTGTATCCATCCCTCATCCGTGGCTAAACAATTCCAGTACCATTATGTCAGGCAGTTCTGCTCTTGCAACAACAAAACAGGGCAATCCCATACAGGGCAATTGTTATGCTGCCATGCAAAAGCACTAGCAGTACACAGAGGGTGCCAAACAGTCCCTCTTTTCCACACGGCATGACGTCACTTCCTACTCTTTTTCTACTTCCGTCCTCCGGCTATTATAACGTATGTTATGGCGTTTAATATATAATGATCGACATTAAAGTTAAACACCCCACCAATTTGGGTTGGCCCCTCCCCCCCTCTTTAGATTAATTCTCATATTAGTCTGTCGTTTGGTTTTAGTCTTCATGGATTCCTGGAACCAACTAAAAAAAAGGGATTTTACACTCCTTCAAATATAAACACTACGTCATCTTTATTTCCTTAATCTCTTACCCTGGCCATGCCCGGCATCCGTCGATCCTCCCCTGGGTTCTGTACCACTGCGGGTGAGTGGACTCTCCCGGATGGATTCCATCTCGCTGTAGTCGACAGATTTTGCCTCCTTGCGCCAGCTACTGCGCAGTCGCTCTGCCCTGTCTCCTCCACTAGCTGCTTCCTGCGGCGCTTGCCGTAGACTGGCCTCGCTGCGCGTCGCCTTCACCGAGCTCAGACCAGCGTCGGACAAGCCAGCCCCGCCGGATCCGCCGCGCCGTCCGCCGCCTCCGGACGACGAAGAGACGTTGTCGTAAACGGAGGTGCTGGACGGCGCGGCGGCGAGGTTAGCCCGCTCCCGCCCTGATTCGTAATAAAGTTTGTTTGTAGAACTGGCGTCATCACCGCCACGGGTTTGAGCTCTGGGTAAGGTGGCCGCACCTGCTACGCTCACACAAGGTAAGCGCAAAAGAAAAAAAAAGAAAAACAACGAATAAATACACAAGGATTACGCCAAACAACAAAAAAGTATAAAAATGCATATGTATTTCCTCGAATCAGCGCTATAGAGCAGTGACACGACGTAGTATTATTGTATATAACTCTATGCTGGAGCCTTAATGGGTTAGCTGCAAGGGGCACTGCAAAGAGAAACAGAAGGGCGTCATACTGAAGCCGATGCTGTGAAGATTGATTTCTCTGACTTAAAACACGCGATTTTTGTTGTTGGAGAAAACAACGTTATTTTAAGCCTAAGAAATCCGCTCTTCCGTTGTTTTTCCCTCTATTTTTATGTAGTGCACCTTGTAGTTATGCCCTCCAAAACCCCTACTGGTGCCAATATGGCGGCAAATGTCACTGCTCTATAGACATTTATTTTCGTAACGTGCAATCATTTTAAGATCATTTTAAGACCAGAGCTTATTTATTACTTTCGAGTGTCTCTCAACTAAGTGCATTGTTGAAACAATAACAGCGACAATAACGCCATACTGCTAACGCATCTAGAGCAAGGCCAACTGAGATAGTAGCTGCATTCCTCGCTCCACTGCAGGAGTGTTTTTTTTTTACACGGACCTTCGGATCTCAAGAAAATAATGATTTTCAATTTATCGTATTTTTATCAAATTACGTCCCTCACCTCGCGATGTCGCGGTAGCTGTGGCTAATTACATAACATCAGAAACTAGCATGTAAAAAACTTGTCCGGGTACCCAAAACCTGCTCGGCCAAAAACGTGATCCGGTGACGCCTCAGATCCGATAAATGCCTCGGATCTGGACGGTCCGTGTAAAAAATTATCGCCTCTAGGCCTGTCAGCTTTGCTCTTCCGGGATTAGTTAGTAACAGAAACGCTAGGTGCCGTCCAGTACCGTAGGCCTGAGAATGCAAGGGAATTAGCATCTGATCAAAGTGAATGCAGGAAAAACCCCAAGTTATGAGACACATTTCGCAATTTAATAGTTATGCTTCATTATTCTTCCTAGTTTAACGTTTGGCAGGTAGATGAGTAAACTACGAATTTTCAGGCCCGGACGGCGGGCCTGACCGGGCTCATAACATTTTGGCCCACCAAATTAAATTAACACTTTGGCCCGCTAAATTAATTTATCCGTTTTAAGTGTCAGTTTTATGCTTTTAATATAGGTTGACTTAGTGGCTTTTGCCATGCTTTAATTTTATTGCTAACCTGAAGACGAAAATTGGTAATTTTCGAAACGTTGTTTGTATTTTTTTGTAGCACTGCTTGGTTTGCCTTCACATAATCTGTTACCGTGCTTTTTTACTCCATTGCTAATTTTATTCATGACGCAAGACGTCACGTGATGATCACACTGAGGGCACGAAAAATTTGGTGTCTCCCAATTTCGTAGAATCCAATTTCGTTGGAAAAAACGTCCATTTTCGGAGAAATTAATTTTGAGGCCAATATTCTGTGATAATAGATTCTGCGAAAATGGAATTCCAAACTCGCAGAAATTAAGTCTTTTTTTTTTTTGCAGAATCAGATTTTCACAAGCAAAATGTGACCTGCTATCCCTTGTTGAACTGCAGTGGACATGGCCCAGCTTATTTTTCTTACATAAATAATAAAGGTAAATAAAAATAAGCTGGGCCATGTCCACTGCAGTTCAACAAGGGATATCAGGTCACATTTTGCTTGTGAAAATCTGATTCTGCAAAAAAAGACTTAATTTCTGCGAGTTTGGAATTCCATTTTCACAGAATATTGGCCTCAAAATTAACTTTCTTTGTTTAAGAAAAATTCTAATACTCAAACTGTACATAAATGATGGTATCATTTGCCAGGAAATTGAGGGGCTTCTGTTTGAACAGGGTTCCGCGTTTCACGATTGCTTGCGTCATATACTTTAGGATTACAGACATCTTGATGTCTGTAGTCGCCCCCCCCCCCCCCCCCGATCAGTGTTCATACTGGTTACACAAAAAAGTTTCCGCCACTACCCGTCTTAAGTGAAGGATGTTTCTGGATTTTTGGTTGTTACGGGACTAGCAACACAGGAAGTCACATTTTTTCCTTCTTCAGCTGGGCCACGTCCAATACAGCTCATCAAGGGACAGCAGTTCATATTTTTCTTATGCAAATTTGATTCCTCAAAAATGGACGTAATTTCTGCGAGTTTGAAATTCCATTTTCGCAGAAACTTTTTTTTTGTTCAAAAATGGATATTTTTTCTAGATTCTGCGAAACTGGATTTCAAAAAGAGAATTGAAACAAGAATGCTAGCTCTGTGTGTGTGTGCGAGTGAATGTAGTTTCTCAATAATATTTATTTTCCGTTTTACCTGTGGTACGTCCGCGGTGTTCGGCCCGCACGCGTTGCAGGTTTTCTTGAGTCATGCAAGTACATTGTGGCTCCCGTATACGAGATGGAGAGCTGGGCGTTGATAGCGGCTTCCGCTTGCTTTTCACCTGAAACACACCAACAACAAGAGGGAGCTTCAGTCAACAGAACTTTTCACAAACACCATTGCCATGATTCATAACCCTGATTAGAGATTTTGTTAAAAAAACTGCAGTTGGAGAAAAATATAATAAGGGTTTTTCTAAATAAACGAACAACAGAGAAAATAATTTCGTTTCTTTAGTGGTTTTTGTAGTTCCCAGAATTAACCAAGGATATTATCACGTCTAAAGAACGAAAGATACTTGGTAGGACAAGAAGCGACAGTAAGATTCCTTCTATGTTACAAACTTATTTTCGGTTCAAGTCATAGACAAACACAGGAGGCGGCCATGCTACGGGAAGTGACGTCACAAACCCGGTTCACTGCGGGCAATTTAGATAAAACGCATATACCAGTGATTAGTAAAGAATTCCAGCCAGAAATTGAAAGATATTTGTGACGGGTGAATCCAAAATATCAACCATCATTATTAACAAAGTATTGTTAAAAAGAATAAGAATACGAGTGGGCAGATGACCGGAAGCAGTTAACGCTCGCGATAAAAAACCTTTCAACCCTTTTCGTAAGCATGGGTTTGGGTTCGTGTTCCCTAAAAAAGAAACAGCAACAACACTAGTGTGGGGCAGATAACCCGGTTTGGCTTCGGCTCCCTTAACAAAAAAAAACAATAACATAAGCTTCAGTCAGAGCACGACAGGAAAGAGAGTCTAAAATAGGCGACTGATGAAATGCGACTGATGAAAACGGACATTAGTTGAAAAAGAAGAATCTCCGTTTACTACAGTTTGTTTCCGTTTACTACCGTTAGTAGCAATATTCTAGTTTTCATTTAACTTTCGAACTATTAGTATGTGCGATTAACTTGGCTAATAGGATTAACCTTGACGGCCTTTCCCTGGTGGAATGATATCACTACCTTCAAAGGCCGACCGTTTTTGGAAACTTGGTGGGTTTTTCTACCAGTTTTGATTTTGGGTGGATATCATTATGTTTACAACAAAGACTAACAGTTGCAATCGGTGCTTTTTGTTTTATTTTAAATTCCGTTATTTCTACAGCGACCAATCAGATTTTTAGATGCACTGTTTCCAACGCTCCGATTGGCTGTTGAATAGATTTCCGGAACTAGTGTTCCTGATGTCACACTACGGGACGAAAGCAGCCACTCACCACGACTCTGACCGCACGGAACGCGTTTTGAAGTTTCTTTACTAGTGTCTCATCTTTGATCACATATCCACAAAGTATTCAAGCATGCTTGCTGTCGTTGTCAAAATGCACGCGCTTGGTAAATTTCCTTGATTTTTAACGCGATAAGAACTGTTTGAGAGTGAATGAAAAATGGGTTATTCTGTTCCCCGTTGACGAAAGTGACTTTATATTCATGTGCAATAAAAAGTTTTGAGAAAGTCCCTGCTCCTCCTCACTGATATCACGAAAACAAAGCTCGTTACGATTTCCTGCCAAGTTTTGATATCTAACACCGATGTAATCCCTCTTAGAGTTCAAATGTTAAATTATCCAGTTTTCAAGTTTTTCATTTACCTAATCTATTTATCAGAGGGGTCAAGTTAGCGTTTGATATCAGGATTCCAAACAATGGAGGAAATTCTTATGCTGTTTTGGAGGATATCACGACTTTCAGCTAGTTTGGCAGCTCACTCAATTATTCGTTTCTTACGGTTTTCTTCGAAATATTGAATTTCAAGCAGCAAAGTTCGTTTATCATGAAATTTTACCCAAATCAAAACCAAATTGCGAGGGTAATCGTGTCGCAAACAGACAAACAGCCAGACATACAAAATCAGTTTTAGTCGAGTATTCCAACTAGAAATATTATTAGTTAATTTTATCGACAGTTTTTCTCGTCAACGAATCATTGTAGGGGTGCCAAACCCTCATTTCTTGCTACCTATCTCTCCTCCCTAACCCGTATACACCATAAAAATCATCCCCGGTCTCAAATGAATTTCGGTAAATGAAATACTAGCGTGTGTTTTAATTCTAACTGTCTGTTGCTACCCGATACATCAATAATTTCAGCACGATCAGCTGGACATTATATTCGACGGCTTGGCGAATTCAAATATCCGGCTGATATTCAAAACAAAATACATTAATCAGTGGAAACCTTTCTTAGGACCGCCGTGCGTCAAATGACGTCATCGTTAGGCAATCGTATGACTTCAGTTGTTTTTGGCACAGGAAGTTGCCTAATGAATAACTGATCGCGTGAATTGAAACCCGAAACCAAGATTTTAATTAATTTTTATAAGTTACAATTAGAAATTATTCCTTTCCAACACGGGAAGCGGGAGGGGAGGAGGGGGTAAACTTTGGTCTCCATTGGACCAGAGATGAAAAACCGGCCGCAGTGCTGTACGTACTACTCCCAAATTCAATATGGCGGCTCTCCTTTTCGGCGTGTCCAGTGTCCACCAGGGAGTAGCAACTGTACTAGCATCAATGCATTCCAAACCTTCGCACTCTGCCTTCCTTCCAACGCATGGCCGACATCAATAACGCCAACATGGCGCCAACCAACGTCCGGTTCTCGTCTGAATGAGATCTCATGACATTCGCCGAAGGCCAATCCTACAATATATTTCTTGTACAAAATTATTGTAACTCCCCTATAAAGAACATGACAGCAATTTCAGATGAAAACAACAATTTCACGAATATCATTCAGGCGAGAAGAATATGGCGGCGCCTTTGATGGTACCCGTTCTCGCCTGAATGAGATTTATGAAATTGTTTTTTTAATCTCAAATTGCTGTCATGTTCTTTGTAGGGGGTTACAATAATTTTGTAAATTAAGTAAATAAATAAATATATTGTTGGATTACCATATTGCAGTTTACCATCCTAGGATACACATCCCATAATTCATCGTTTCTGTCGTAATTGTGCTATGAAGGTAACACAGGTATTGAGCAGGTTGCCACAAATGTGAAAACGCTGTATATCTTCAAAATAATGCAAACATCAATTTCTAAAATCGAACAGCTATTGGAAAATTAGTTCAAACTTTTACCTGTGCCAGGATGAATTTTTCAAAGAGTATCACAGTGTATCTGTGGCAATGCGTGTTTTACCCTACTCGTCGGACTTGTATTTCTCCAACATTGTGTAACCTTTGATAATCATTATGGCTGCTGCCATCCCATAATCAAAAAGCGGAAATATCGATGCTGGCAGCGCCCTAGGTCGTGAATCGGCTTGTCCGGTAAACGCATTTTACCATATATCGTCCTAGGTGTCCACCGTCCGTAAAGTAGTCGTTTTATTTCTGACTCTGCATCCGCCTGTTGCTGAAATAAACGCAAGTGCGCAGCGCCACTTCTCAGATCAACGTTGGTTTTGGTGGTAATAGCGAGAACTAACAGCCCCAAAAATTAAGAAAACTAGGTCGATCTAGTGGTACAAGCAGGACTCGAAATAAGGGAACGCTTGCAATGGCGAGATTTGCATCGCTCCACTGCCAAACTGGGCCTAGCGAAAATTTGCTCCCCTTCCTAGTTCCAAAACGGGAAAATACTGGTCTTTGAATTCAATTCGCGATTGTGGCAGAATAAAATACAACACTTTCGTTTGCAAAATCAACACTGCCCATACCTGTCCAAAGAACCGTTTTAAAATTTTAAAACGCTTTAGGCGTTGCCAACAGAAACAAAATGCCTTCCTCGTCCTAAGTACTTTTAAATGCTAGGATATTTTTCACACATATTTGTTGGGTATAAACCTACACAGCGTAATTTTCAATGTACGTTTTCCGCAAAGCAGAAACGGACACTAGTTCGAAAACTGGCCGTATGGGGTCGGGACTCTGTACGAACGGTGGAACAAAGGGTGGAATTGTATTGGAGATTTCCTCCTTCATGCCGCACTTGCTGATATAGAAGACCTTTAAAAACGTGGACCATGCAGTTTGTTTTTGGATAAGACATGCAAATCGAGATGACGTTTTTGTGATTGCAGACGAGACCAAAATCAACACGATTTAGGCCCGGGAAATGGCTAACGTAGGCTTCTCTCTTGTGACATTTCGTAGAAATCAGTCATCACGAAAAAAAGTCAATAAGCCCCCCCCCCCCCCACCCGACAGAACCCTCAAAGCATAGGACCCCACGGGAAACCTCCCGTTTTCGCGTACGGCCAGTACGCCCCTGAACATGATGTTCTATTACCTAAACTGCTATTCATTCTAACAGTCAGTTCCCTACTGAATGAGAAAATCAGGATGGAGAGCTCCCCCCCCCCCCCCAACGACGACACGGTGAAAAGAGAAGACCCCTCATGCATGGGAAGGCCAGAGGAAACCCAACGCACTTTCTTTACGAATCGCTCCCCACAGAATCCATCAAGCCGAGTATTATTGAATCGAACCAGAAAAGGATCCTGAGCCACCCATCTAAAAAACCCAAGAAAGAACTTCAACATCTGGCGTGAAAATACGAAATCAATGGGTATCCAACCAAAGAAGTTCATCAAAAAAGCACACACACACACACACACACACAAACGAAAAATTGACTCAAAAACCAGCCTGCGTAAAACCCAATTGCATTCTTTTTCTAGAAGTTTCCTACCATATGAACAGCACGCTTCACAAAACCATTTTCACCCTGCCTCAACCACTCGAAAATACAGCGGGCAAAATTAAAATTATACACTACAGACCCCGCGTCGTGGTATAGAAAACCAGCTGCGTAGAAGCAACAGGTTATATGTTGGTCAAACACTTCATTCACATCGTCTACTTTCCGTTCATCGCACTATTGACTATATTATATATACATCATTTAAAAAAAAGTTTTCATGCATTTTCCAGACGTGGAATTTCATTATTACTTTCATGGATATTTCCAGGTTTTCAAGGACTCGCACGAACCATGAATTAGGTGTAGAGCTGTGCTAAGCACATTATACCACGCGCCATGGCTGTTTGCTGTGACGTCCATATCACGTGACTGGGCTAGTCCAATCAGACGGCCAAACAGCCGTTGTTCTCGTTCGTCATTGGCTAACGCATGGTGACGTCACCGCAAACAGCCAGCGATGTCGCTTAGTATAGTAGAAAGCACCAACCATCAGTGCGCAAAAGTAAAAACATGGTAAAAAAACATTTGAATACAGCAGGAAGGTTTCACGTGGACTAAACAGTACAATAAGTCTGATATATAAGTGCAAAAGGCAATAGGTTTGCATCTGTTTTTATTTAAGACTAAACAGTACATGCAGGAACACTGCAGTATATGAAACCTTAAAGGAAAGTTTATTAGTGTTCCTTTGCTGTTTTGACTTCGGATCACTTAAACCTCACCCTTAAGCATCAAACGAGTTCGTTTTTGTTTTTTTAATACGATTAAGGTTTAGCCGGCTGCTGACTGTTCTGTTTCACAGCATCGTCTTACGACCGATTTATACTCCTGTTGCTAAGTTAGGAACAATATTATCGCAAATTCAAGACAATTACAATTCAACACGCCATCGTCTATGACCTGATTGTAGTTGCAAACGTAGAACACCGAATGAAACGGTGATTTTCACTTGAACATTTACGGCATCATTTTATTCGTCCTCGAAGAATAGAGACAAATTGTGGATTGTGTCTCGGCCGGCCTTGAATCACGTTAACACGCCCAAAGAACGAGACTATACTTGAATCGACAATCAACCTACTTATTTACGCTATTCTTTGCGCGTGGCTCCGTCTGTCGAGTGAAGAAAGAAGCTGCAATCAAGTTATTTTAATGACGTTTTGCGTCGACGTCGAAACGTGTTCATTCAGCCTTTTACCACTTCGAACTTTGCTGTCAGCAAACTAACACCAAGACGTTAGATTATCTGTTAGGATTATAAAATAAATAGTAGTAGGTACATGAACCTCGAGGTAAAGAAAAGCAAGTTGCTAGTTGCGTACCTTAATAGATGAATATTTCGATGAAACACTACTACACAATGTCCAGGGACGTTTTTACGGGAAGGGGGGGGGGGGGGGCAGTTGGCAAATCAGTCAGCAAAATTACATTATTTTTGGTCAATCGGCAAATCAGTCGGAAAAATTACATAATTTTTGGTCAATCGGCAAATCAATCGGAAAAATTATATAAATTGTTGGCTAGGTGGAAAATTATGTCGGCAAATTTCCGGTTTGCACCACACCAACTTTTATCCTTCCCGACGTCTCTTGCCGGTAGAGGGTGGCATTTTGTCCGGTGGCATTTTGTCCGGTGGCATTTTGACGGTGACATTTTGACGTGGTGGCATTTTGACGAGTGGCATTCTGTCGCGGCATTCGAGCCATCATTACGAGTAAAAAATAAAACGAATTCAAAATAGCACAAGAAAGCCACGTTGTAAGTAAAACGTTCATCTTAACAGGGCAGAACTTGCTCGGATGTGTTAAAAACAGACAGAACCGTAAAAATAGAAACACAAATAAACAATATAAAAACGAGATGCAGCTCATTACTGGCACTTCGTTTAATGCTAGCCAGTCACAAGTAGCACATAATTTTTATGTAGCACATAATCTGTTACCGTGCTTTTTACTCCATTAGTCAGTCACAAGCACACAACGAAGTCTCCTCTTGCTTCGTAAACCTTTAAAATATTTATTTTTACGCTTCTATCCGTTTTTAACACGTCCTAGTAAGTTTCAAGACGTTTTACTTGCAACTTGACTCATGGTTTTCTTGTGCTATTTGTAATTCTTTTTATCTTTTACTCTTGATAACGGCTATGACGTGAACCGAAACGTCCAGTTTTTAATGTATATTTGTGCACAATCCTGGCTAGTTTACTTTATAACATTCTAACAAGTACATTTTCGTTGAACATTATAAACGGGGTGGTCCATAAAAAACTGACGAGCAAAATTTTGTTGAGTCCAAACTTTTTTTGTTAGCACCCTTCAAAACCGTAAAGGGACTTTCAAAACTACCCGTTCTATTTGACATCATCTGACTCTTTACGTTCCTGGAGGGTGCTAACAAAAAAGTTTGGACTTAGAAAAATTTTGCTCGTCAGTTTTTTATGGACCACCGTGTACACAGTCTCAGTTATCGACCACAGTAAAGTCAAAATCTAATACGAAGGGTGGGGGAGGGGGAACGTCTGATGTAGAGTATTGTAGTACATCATCCATAACGTCATATGAATTACGATGAGTATAGATTGGGATGAGTTATGATCTCTCGTAATTTTTGGCTTTCGTTAGGCACCAGAACAGTAGTGTGTTTACATCCTACTGGATGGCGCCACCGTCGATTTTGTACGCAAAGTAATGGAGGCCATACACAAATAACGTCACTTAAATTTTGCCATTTTTGGCTCCCTTCCTCCGCCGCACTTTCTCACAACATTTGCAACCCGCTCCCCCTGAAAACGATGTCGCAAACTTCGACCCCCCCCCCCTCGTTGCCCCTGAAGAGGGTAACAGTTTTGTAAAATTCGGCGATCTTTCTCCGTGAAATTCATGAAATTTTTATGAACTTATTCTAATTTCAGATGACTGAAAAATTAATAAAGGTACAGCAATATTAATACAAAATGCAGAAATTCTTACATACGCCCATAAATGTTTGTAATTGATTTACTAATAATTAAACTGATAAAGAAATTCTTGCGAGATACTCTGATTAAATAAATACCCCTCCAGGACGTTATCGATCTTTTTGGAGTACTTTTTGCTCCTTTGAACTCGCTCGTGCATGCATGTGTTGGCAATAAGCTCCCTCGACACTTAGTGGCTCTTAATCTTAATCTTAATCTTAATCTTGAGTCGGTGATACACCGAAAACTCCTACTTAAACTTACTGAGTATGGCATCGTGGGAAATCTGGCAGGTTGGATCTCTGCGTTCCTTTATAATCGTTCACAAAAGGTGAAAGTCGAAAATATGCTATCAACCAGTGTCATGATGCCTTGTGGTGTACCACAGGGGTCCGTTCTGGGCCCTCTACTGTTCGTTATATACCTTAACGACTTGCAATTTTCAAATGGGGAGACTTACGGATTTAAATTTGCTGATGATATTAAGGTTGGTACAGAAAACGTTTGGCCCTGTGGGTCCCCGGCTCTTGACTCTGAAATTCGAAATGTGGAATCTTGGTCATTGCGATGGCAGTTACCACTTTCTTCTTCAAAATGTTTTACTTTCCACGTTGGCACACATAACTTTTGCTCGGACTACCTTCTTGGATCCCAGGCCCTTGACTCTATTGATGAGGTTAAGGACCTTGGAGTGTGGTTTACGAAAAATCTAAAGTCTTCTCTTCACTGTCAAAAAACCAGTGCCTTACCATTCAAGCGGGCTGCCATTGTAAACAAGTATTTTACGTCTGGTAACGTTCGAATTAAAATTTGGGCCTTTAAGGTTTTTGTGAGGCCCATCCTCGAGTACGCTACCCCAGTTTGGTCCCCTCACTTATTGGGCGATATTGACCTGATAGAATCAGTTCAGCGCCGGTTTACGAAAAGCCTACGTGGCATGCGCGACCTTAGTTATTATGAACGCCTCACCCGCACGGGGCTGGACCAACTTGAATTGCGTCGCATTCGCTTCGACTTGATTCTCACATACAAAATACTCCGTGGGTTGATTGATGTGAATCTTCCCTTTTTCGAACCCGTATTGGGAGCTATGGTTACAAGGGGTCATAATTGGAAGCTCGCTTGCCAGCCTGTGCGGACTACCTGCCGCCTAAACTTTTTTTCCGTACGTGTCGTAAATGTTTGGAATGCCCTTAAGGCAACAACTGTAGACCAGCCAACGGTGCAGGGATTTTGCCGTATGCTAAAACAGGAAAATCTCAACAAATTCCTGAAGCGTCAGTATTTACCATCTTAGTCTATTAATGTTTATAATGGTCACTTTTCCTTTTCTCTTAGTTTGGCTCGGTATCAGCGGTTCAACACCCTTCCGTAGTCCTTCCACCTCTATGTGGAGGAATTATTATTATTACTAATAATTAGCAAACAAGCGCAAGCACTCACGAGTCTAATGGCAGCAAAAACTTTCGTACTCCAACAAATTATCGGTAACCCCTTGCACTCGGGATTTTAACTATGATAAGCAACACTTTCTGGAGTTTTAAACAATTTTGTCTGCTAGGTTTATTTTAAAACGACCTTTATTTTTAGATTTCTTGAAAATAAAAAATAAAAAAGAATTTGGAATGTGTTTTGGTTTAAAAGTTGGGGTTATAGGAGGCCATTTAGTCAGATGGGACTTAACTAAACTTTGCAAATCGTATATAGTATATACTCATTTAAAATTGGGTCGGATCACAGTTTTCTTCAAATTCTTAGGATTTTGGAAAATCGACGCGTGGACGTGGCCCTCAACGAGCTAGACCACTGATCTCTACTGACGGCAACAATTACCCGTTCGTTGAACGACCGTGCAAACCCCATCTTAAACCTCACTCCACCCTAACTGTCCCATCCCAGAGGTAACCTCAGCCCAACTTCCAGCGACGGCCACGTCTTCATTAGGGCATGAAGGCATTCTTATTTCGTCCTCTGGCCGGACACCAGAGACGGAAGGGCACGCAATGTCCGGTAATGAAGTAATCCTGGTCAACGCCAAGCAGTGAGTCAGCACGTCTCCGGCCACTGGCCAAAGAGCTAATATCCAGCGGCCATTGAAAGCGACAAGAGGAAACAAAGAAGGCTGGAAGGTAATTGAAAAATCTCCCACTACCCGCAAAAACTGACCTCTTTCCTCTTGGTCAAAGAGGTGGTCACGTATATATATAGCCGTAACTCTAAAGCTGGTAATGCGTTACTTATCGACTCGGGGTGGATGATGAGGCCCTTACTATAAGAGCTGTGGATTTGGGCTGGTTGAAAATAATAAGTATTTACGCTTATACAAAGCCTAGTGGTACAAATATAGGCCTAATTACAAGAATTTAGGCCTAATAACACGAATTTAGGCCTAGTCCACAAATATAGGCCTAGTGGTACAAAATATAGGCCTAATTACACAAATACAGACCTAGTGGTACAAATATAGGCCTAATTACTTACTCAAATAAAGGCCTAATAACACAAATATAGGCGTAAGTAGAACAAATATAGGCCTAATCACTCAAATACATGCCTAATTACACAACTATAGGTCTAAGGGCACAAATATAGGCCTAATGAAACAAATATAAGGCTAATCACGCAAATACAGGCTTAATTACACAAATATGGGCTTAATCACGCAACTAAGCAGTGGCATAATCATCTCCATTCTCTTCCAGAAGACAACTCAACAACCTCGAAAACAGAATAAACAATAAATAAACAAGGTAATGTAAGCCCCCACTGTGTTTTTCGTTTAATACTGATGTAAAGGCTTAACAAACGGTTAACATTCGTCGTTAAAGACTGGCCTTGTGGAACACAAGATGAATTAACGTTACAAACCATTGACGTACAATGTTAAACTTGGGAGCCTTTATGGCACCCCAAGACATGACCTCAGAGTGATGAAAGTTCTTGTGTGTCGTAGTGATGCTAAAAAATAACTTTTCCGCACTATGACATTTCGAATTTCCAAAAATTTTATTTTTTCATTCCACCCTAGTGAGCAGCGCCAATAACAACAACGCTAGCAAACTCAAGGCCAACGGAGAAGTAGAGGGAAGTTTGAATGCTGAAAAGTCCGTTAGAGAGTAGAAGTGGTACTGTGAAGGAGCAATTCCCTTTGGCTCTAGCCTGAAGAAGACAACAGAAAGGTTGCCAAAATTCGCAAGTTTTTGTTGTAGACGAGTTTTTGTTTGTTTTTGCTGCTGCGTTTTGACTGAGGGTAATTTTAATTATGAACATCAACCAAAGTATTTGTGCTGAACCAACAGTTTTTCGCCGTTTAACGGGAGTTAATTAAGGAAATAGCAATTGCCAAAGGAATTCTCTCTGGGGGCGTTGATAATAATGAAATTCTTGGTGCAGTAGCAGCAGGTCAGGAAAGGACCCTGGAAAATGACTTATAATCTGCCCGATAGTCCTAATGAAAACAATAACATGCCTGAAACAATTCGGGTGAGAATTAAAGGTACATTCCTCCCAACGCCATGATTTTTCTCGATCCTCCACATCAAGTACGGCCCCAAAGTTCTATTTACTTACCGTTGGTCAATCCCTTGTTAAAAATCCGTTTTAAAATGTGGCGTCTAGGACGATTTATGTTGAACATTGGGAGCTCCCAATTTAATAGCATCCTGCGATTATATGATCCTTTGCGGCATGACGTTACATCTGTTTGTGTGCATGTACTCATTTTTAATCGTTTTTTTAATAATTACCATGAGATAAAAAAAAATCTAAAAGATTAATGCGGTAAAAATTAAAATTATTTACACCAATGGATCGCCGAAGAAAAATTATAAGATACTAGCCTAAAAAGTTATAAAGTGTGATGTTAAAATACGAAAATTTTTCCGGTTTGCGATGACACAATTTTTGCGTTCATGCTATTTTGTCTATTACGCCCAATGCCAATTGAGCTAGTAGCTACGTTCCGCACTGAGTGGAACGCAGCTAGTATCTCAGTTGACCCTGTATCACTACACCGAGTCCCGCGAAATGGTGCGATGGTTGTGGGAGCGTTTTAGCTACACCTTGTAAACGACCCTGTTGATGCACAACGGTTTGCCCCTCTCCCACCTAACTATCTCCCTTTTACGTTCCGTGGGGACAGCATCTCTAATGCCCATCGCTGTGCTTTTGATTGAGGACGCCGGCGTTACGTTTGAGCAGTTAAGTCAAGAGACAAAGGGTTTCAAAGGGTTTAACGAGCGTTAACCATTCCTGGTCATCTGCCCGAAGCCCTAGGGATCTAGGGGGGGTCGAAGTCAAGAGACAAAGGGTTCAAAGGATTTTAGCGAGCGTTAACCGCACCCGGTCATCTGCCCGACGAAGCCCTAAGGCCCGAATCAAGAGACAAAAGGGTTAAAAGGGTTTAACGAGCGTTAACCACTCCTGGTCATCTGCCCGAAGCCCTAAGGCCCGATTGGTAAACAATGCTTGAGTAAATAACACTTAAGAAACAAAAGTCTTCGGCCGAGGCATGTTACTGATAACACATTGTACCATCATATCTTCTATGTCTCTTGGACGCTCACCACTGTTAGTCAGTAACAATGATAGAAAAGTTGTTATACAGATTGTTTACTCTCTGGGACGATTTACTGCTTTCAGCAGGTTGTTTTCATTGTTGCCCCCTGTATAACGACGTTCTGACCTCACTGTTGCGTACCTCCTCGCTCGTGCTCTCTCTCACTTTTTTTTAGTATCTTCTTCCTCAGCTCCTTGATGAGAGGAAACGTCTTTGTTTTTTTCTCCCTTGAAAAACAAGATGGCTACTCAGCTTAGGCGTACGAATTAATCAACTGTAATGTGACTTGTTAGGCCAAAGACTTCCCACGGAAGTAGAGAAGACGACGGGAAATACATTCCCAAACTGTTCATCTAGTTCTACCTGGGTGAGAAACCATTTTGTTCATAAAGAATACTTGGAAAATTTTACCGTTTTAACCTTATGCTGGTACAAGTGAGGAGACAGGAGCGGGAGAACACAGCATTAGTTGGAGTCAACGCCGTACCCGAAAGGAGGAATGAACCACAGTTGTTGGACCACCATTTAATGGTACACGTTTATTTTTCCCACCAGGGATCTATGGACCTCAAGGCCAATATGGCGACCGGGCTGGTGGGGGTCAAGCAGCTCTCCAACGTTATTACCATCCATGGATCTCACGCTCTGCCCCCATGCGCAACTGACGTCGACAAGACCGGCGACAAACAACATCTCCGTCACGTGTCCCCGACAATGGTAATATGCACAGATGGCGATTTGCGCTTGGCTGTTACAAGGCAGGCGGAATGCACCTTTGAGTTTGTTGTGCAACATTCTGGGAGTTAAGAATAAATCACAAGGTAAAGGGTAAACGAAGCAAGCAGTCTGCATTAAAGACTGGCCTTGTGAAGATACAAGATCTACTAATCTGAGAAAATAAGAAAAAGACAACTATGCCGACTGGGACTCGAATCCAGGATTTCCGCATACTAGTCCGGGTGCCTGCACACTGCGTTATCGGGTCGGACCCTGGCTACAGGCTCCAGCCGAGCTTAGTAGCTGTTGAACCCTAATCAGTGGTGCCCTGAATGTCACAAACATAGACGGGGAGGGAAGGAACTTTGCTTCTAATAGTGGGTTCGAGTCACAGTCGGGGAAGTTGTTTATTCTTTCTTTCTCACATTAGTCTGTCCAGTATTCTCATTTAAAGGGACATAAATCCTACCGGTATACCGTGCGACCGCTGAGAATACCGTTTGCAAATTTACACAAGTAAGAGTTAATGTCCCAAATCACCTCGCACGAAAGAAAAAACAAGAAAATTACCTGAGCAAAAAACTGATTCGCCGTTTAGAAAAAAAACATTAGAGCTCGTATCCCCATACTAACAGCCCCGAAGGTACACGAATAAAAACGGATTAGAGTTCACTCGAACGCAACGAACTATAATTTGAACTATAATTTGTGTTCATTATGTGTATGCATTTTTATCTTTCAATTTTTGTAGCGTTTTGCTGTGTGTTTATTTTGTGTGTGTTTATAGCTTCTATTTTGTGTGTGGGTTTACGTTTTGCGAATTGGAACACCGCAACACCGAGTGGTACAGGAAAGCAAACACGGATGCATGTACCTTTATTGAAAGTGATAGACTTAACTCTGCCCCCACTCAGTCACCAACGACACCATGAATTAAAAGAATTTCAATTTACGGTTTTTAGAACGCGACTTCTTTAAGGTTGAAAAATTCTTAGAAATAAAAAGAAAACGAGAAGAAAAAAAAAGCCGAAGTCCTCACAAGTTACACTTTAAAATAGATAAAATAAAAATTAACGTTTTATTTTTTCCTCCCCATTTCTTTGCACTCCCTTTTTTGGTCCACTTCCAGCTTCCCTATTTCTTCTTTTTTTTTTTCCTTTTCACCGTCTCTCTTCCTTTTTCCAGATGCACACCAACGTATATAATAAACTCTTCTTGCCTGCCTATACACCCAACACACCCATTCTAACGCCCCTTTTCATGACAGTTTGGGCTATGATAACGAACCCTATTGTCGCCACGCTGCGTCGTAGGAAGGCGCTGCTATCTGCACAAAGCCTTTTCCACATCACTGACCCCTAGACAGACTGCACACAGCACGACGAAAGAAATTCCGCACCCCACCCCCCGGCCCGCCCCCCCCCCTCCCCCCATCATCCCTTTTGGCGTCTATGCAAGCCTGCAAAGAGATACAAGCTAAAAAGCCAGAAATCCAGTTTTTTTTTTTTGCATAAAAAAGAAAAAAATTGTATAAAGGAAACTTCTAGAAATGCGTAATGAGGGAACGAATTAGAGCTGGGTTTTAGAAAAGCAACAAAAAACGGGGACGTTTTAAAGTTTGGGTACTAAAGAAGCGAGTGCGAGGGTGTGAGACCTCTGACAACCCCAACACAAGCACAACGTTTCGAAAGTTCAAAGCAACCACGGCAATGCCCGCGATTTTGTTAAAGGTGCTTTTCCAACATACTGAATGTAGGTTATGCCGTGTAACACTGGTTGGTTACATTCAGTCAAGGGCTACGTAAATGTTGCAAACGTTATTTTCCGGTGGGATGTGGCAAAAACATAGCGAGGTACTCCTTTGAAATACTGCGAATATTCGGTCATGTTTGCAACAACTTGCGTCGCTTTTTCTCAGTTCACTTTAAAATATAATTTGCAGGCTACTTTAAGTCACCATATACGTTGTTTTTCATTAACTGTTTGATAAAGTCTGCGTTTGAGGTGACGAAACGTGACGTGTTCTGCTCTCTATTGATGGTAGTGTGGTCTTGTTTTTAAGAAAGGCAAGCAATATCGTTCACTCCACTGCAGTCGATCCATGGTTCATGCAATTTCTTTGATTACAAGAGCATCACAAAATCTATGTACTGATTTTTTTTCGATGCAAACTAATTGCAATTATTGCTCACAGTTCGTTCATCACATCCCTCAGCATGCCTGCTAGTGACGTCATAGTTTTGTCAGGGAAAGTACTATGACGTCATGAACAAACGTCAGGAGGGTTTAAAAAAAACTTTGACGTTTGCAGTGTTTTTAGAGTATTAGAGGGTCATAAAATCAAGATAGATCGACAAAAATAGGCCTAACGGTTGTACAATTTAATTACCTTTCATTTGGTCCTACTCCCATCTTTGTAGGTGCCTTGGTTCCAGAGGAGTAGAGGTACAAACACGCACGCACCCACGCACATCATTAATTATGTAGATGGAAGATTGACTCGACAGGATCAAGACAAGCAGCCATCAAATTCATGGTTTCAAAACTCACCTACAGTCCAACATGTTTACACAGTTATAAAAAACAGGCCCACCTTATTCCAAACACTAGCATGGGAAACGTGTGGATGTACAGAGGGCATAGTCCTTCTGTCTCGCTTCGACACTAAACACAACAAAATCCAAAGATTTCTGCCACTGTGGTGGCCGTCATCAGTGGACACTAAAAAGGGAGCAAAGAACACAAATTCCGCACCAATAAGCTCTAAAAAAGAACATGTCTAAAACCTTAAAAGTCACAGAAAGCCTCCATCAAGGTATCTGTACAGGGATGGAGAGGAAGACAAAGATGGAATACGGAAGTGATATGAAACAGTAGACCCTTTCACTTTCGTCCTCCATCTTTGTTCTCTTCATCCACATCAAGGTATCTGTACAGGGATGGAGAGGAAGACAAACATGGAAGACGGAAGTGGTATGAAACCGGTAGATCCTTTCACTTTCGTCCTCCATTTTGTTCTCTTCATCCACATCAAGGTATCTGTACAGGGATGGAGAGGAAGACAAAGATGGAAGGCGGAAGTGA